>JALGBA010001999.1:0-68810 GCA_023970755.1 Azemiops feae
CCCAACCCCGACCCCGACCCAAACCCCGATCTTTTTCTTTATTTTCCTTTCTTCTTTT
The DNA here is from genome assembly GCA_023970755.1 of Azemiops feae. Taxonomy (NCBI): domain Eukaryota; kingdom Metazoa; phylum Chordata; class Lepidosauria; order Squamata; family Viperidae; genus Azemiops; species Azemiops feae. The sequence goes on from JALGBA010001999.1 coordinate 59, forward strand.
TCCTTTTTTCCCTTCTTCCCTTTTCTCTTTTTCTTTTTTCCTTTTTTTTTCCTTCTTTTTCTTTTTCTTATTCCTTTTTTTTTCTATTTTCCTTTTTTTTCTTTTTTCCTTTTTTGTATTACTTTTCCTTTTTTCTGTTTTTCATTTTCTTTTTCCTATTTTGTTTTTTCTTATTAATTTCTTCTTTTTCTTTTTTCTTTTTCTTTGTTCCTTTTTCCTTTTCTCCTTTTTCCTTTTTTCCTATTAATTTTTTCTTTTTTTCCCGATTATCCTCCTTTTCTTTTTCTTTTCTCCTTTTTAATTTACCTTTCCCATTTCCTTTTTTCTTTTCTTTTTCTTTTCCCTTTTTTCCCTGTTTTGTTTTCCTTTTTCCTTTTTTCCTTTTTCTCTTTTTCGCTCTTTCATATTTTTCCTTTCTTCTTTTTTTCTTTTTTCTTTCTTTTTTCTTCTCTTTATATTTTCACTTTTTTCTTTTTTATTATTAATTTCTTCTTTTTCTTTTTTCATTTCCTTTTTCTTTGTTTTCCCCAACCTCGACCCCGACCCCGGCTTTAACCCTGACCCAGACCCCGACCCTAACCTCGACCCCGACAACGATCCCCCACCCAAACTTTGACCCTGACCTAGACCTCATCCCCAACCCCGACCCCTGCCCTAACCCTAACCCTGACCCTGACCCCAACCCCAACCCTGACCCTCACCCTGACCCTGACCCCAACCCTGACTTTGACCCCGATCCCGACGCCATCCCCATCCCCAACCCCAAATTTTTTCTATTTTCCTTTTTTCATTTCCTTTTTTCATTTCATTTTCTTTTTCTTCCCCCCCTTCTTTTTTCTTTTACCCTTTTTCGTTTCTTTTTCCTTTTTTCTTTTTCCCTTTCCCCTTTTCTTTTTTCTTTTTTCTTTTCCTTTTCCCCCTATTTTTTCTTTACTTTTTCTTTTTTCCTATTATTATTTTTCTTTTTTCTTTCTCCCTTTTTCTTTCTCCCTTTTTCTTTTTTCTTTTTCTTTTTCCTTTTTCCTTTTTTCCATTTTTTTCCTATTATTTTTTCTTTTTTTCCCGATTATCCTTTTCCTTTTTCCTTTTTCCTTTTCTTTTTCTTTTTCCTTTTCCCTTTTTTCCCTTTTTCTCTTTTTCGCTCTTTCATATTTTTCCATTCTTCTTTTTTTCTCTTTTCTTTTTTCCTTTTTTTTCTTTTTTCTTCTCTTTATATTTTCCCTTTTTTCTTTTTTATTATTAATTTCTTCTTTTTCTTTTTTCCTTTTTCTTTTTCCTCTCTTTTTATTTTTTCTATTTTCCTTTTTTCTTTTTCTTTTTTCCTTTCTTTTTCTTTTTTCTATTTTATTTTTTTCTTTTTCTTTTTTCATTTCATTTTCTTTTTCCCGCCTTCTTTTTTCTTTCCTTTTTCTTTTTTCCTATTATTATTTTTCTTTTATCTTTTATCTTTTTCTTTTTTCTTTTTTCTTTTTCTTTTTCCTTTTTCCTTTTCTTTTTCTTTTTCCTTTTTCCTTTTTTTCTTATTAATTTCTTCTTTTTCTTTTTCTTTTCATTTTCTTTTCCTTATTACTTTCCTTTTTTTCTTTTCCTTTTTTCCTTTCTTTTTCTTTTTTCTTTTTCTTTTTCCTTTTTCCTTTTCTTTTTCTTTTTCCTTTTTCCTTTTTTTCTTATTAATTTCTTCTTTTTCTTTTTCTTTTTATCTTTTTCTTTTTTCTTTTTCTTTTTCTTTTCTTTTTCTTTTTTCTTTTTTCCTTTTTTCTTTATTTTTCTTCTCTTTATATTTTCACTTTTTTCTTTTTTATTATTAATTTCTTCTTTTTCTTTTTTCTTTTTTCATTTTCTTTTTCTTTTTCTTTTCTTTTTTCTATTTCTTTTTCATTTCATTTTCTTTTTTCTATTTTCCTTTTTTTCTTTTTTTCTTTTTTCTATTACTTTTCCTTTTTTCTGTTTTTCATTTTTTTTTCCTATTTTCTTTTTTCTTATTAATTTCTTCTTTTTCTTTTTTCTTTTTCTTTGTTCCTTTTTCCTTTTCTCCATTTTCCTTTTTTCCTATTAATTTTTTCTTTTTTTCCCGATTATCCTCCTTTTCTTTTTCTTTTTTCCTTTTTAATTTACCTTTCCCATTTCCTTTTTTCTTTTCTTTTTCTTTTCCCTTTTTCCCCTGTTTTGTTTTCCTTTTTCCTTTTTTCCTTTTTCTCTTTTTCGCTCTTTCATATTTTTCCTTTCTTCTTTTTTTCTTTGTTTTCCCCAACCCCGACCCCGACCCCGGCTTTAACCCTGACCCAGACCCCGACCCTAACCTCGACCCCGACAACGAACCCCCACCCAAACTTTGACCCTGACCTAGACCTCATCCCCAACCCCGACCCCTGCCCTAACCCCAACCCTGACTTTGACCCCGATCCCGACGCCATCCCCATCGCCAACCCCAAATTTTTTCTATTTTCCTTTTTTCATTTCCTTTTTTCATTTCATTTTCTTTTTCTTCCCCCCCTTCTTTTTTCTTTTACCCTTTTTCGTTTCTTTTTCCTTTTTTCTTTTTCCCTTTCCCCTTTTCTTTTTTCTTTTTTCTTTTCCTTTTCCCCCTATTTTTTCTTTACTTTTTCTTTTTTCCTATTATTATTTTTCTTTTTTCTTTCTCCCTTTTTCTTTTTTTTTCTTTTTCTTTTTTCTTTTTCTTTTTCCTTTTTCCTTTTTTCCTTTTTTCTATTACTTTTCCTTTTTTCTGTTTTTCATTTTCTTTTTCCTATTTTCTTTTTTCTTATTAATTTCTTCTTTTTTTCCCCTTTTTCTTTTTCCTCTCTTTTTATTTTTTCTATTTTCGTTTTTTTCTTTTTTTCCCTTTTCTTTTTTCTATTTTCCTTTTTTCTTTTTTCTTTTTCTTTTTTCATTTCATTTTCTTTTTCTTTTTCCCCCCTTCTTTTTTCTTTTACCCTTTTTCGTTTTTTTCCTTTTTTTTCCCTTTCCCCTTTTCTTTTTTCTTATTTCTTTTCCTTTTTCCCCTTATTTTTTCTTTCCTTTTTCTTTTTTCCTATTATTATTTTTCTTTTTTCTTTTTCCCTTTTTCTTTTTTTTCCTTTTTTCTTTTTTCTTTTTCTTTTTTCCTTTTTTATTTTTTTCTTCTTTTTATATTTTCACTTTTTTCTTTTTTTAATCATTAATTTCTGCTTTTTTTTAATTTTTGCTTTTTCTTTGTTTTCCTTTTTCCTTTTTTCCCTTTTTCCCTTTTTTCTTAATCTTTTTTCGTTTTCTTTTTTCTTCTTTTTCTTTTTCTTATTCCTTTATTATTTTTTCTATTTTCCTTTTTTTCTTTTATCCTTTTTTGTATTACTTTTCCTTTTTTCTGTTTTTCATTTTCTTTTTCCAATTTTCTTCTTTTTCTCTTTTCTTTTTTCATTTGCTTTTTCTTTTTCTTTTCTTTTTTCTTTTTTCCATTTTCCTTTTCCTTTTTATTTTTTTTTTCATTTTCTTTTTTCTTTCTTTTTTTCCTTTCTTTTTCATTTCATTTTCTTTTCCTTATTACTTTCCTTTTTTTCTTTTCCTTTTTTCCTTTCTTTTTCTTTTTTCTTTTTTCTTTTTTCAATTTTTTTTCTTTTTTCTTTTTTCATTTCATTTTCTTTTCCTTATTACTTTCCTTTTTTCTTTTCCTTTTTTCCTTTCTTTTTTTTTGTTTTTTGTTTTTTCTTTTTTCTTTCTCCCTTTTTCTTTTTTTTCTTTTTCTTTTTTCTTTTTCTTTTTTTCTTTTTCCTTTTTTCCATTTTCCTTTTTTTTTCCTATTATTTTTTTCTTTTTTTCCGATTATCCTCCTTTTCTTTTTCTTTTTTCCTTTTTAATTTACCTTTCCTTTTTCCTTTTTTCTTTTCTTTTTCTTTTTCCTTTTTTCTTTTTTCCATGCTTTGTTTTCATTTTTCCTTTTTTCCTTTTTTTCTTTTTCGCTCTTTCATATTTTTCATTTCTTCTTTTTTCTTTTTTCTTTTTTCCTTTTTTCTTTATTTTTTCTTCTCTTTATATTTTCACTTTTCTTTTTTTATTATTAATTTCTTTTTTCTTTTTTCATTTGCTTTTTCTTTTTCTTTACTTTTTTTTTCCTTTTTTCCTTTTTCCTTTTTCCTTTTCCTTTTTCTTTTTTCTTTTTCTTCTCTTTTTTTCTTTCTTTTTTTCTTTTTTCTATTTCTTTTTTCCTTTTTCTTTTTCATTTCATTTTCTTTTCCTTATTGTTTTCCTTTTTTCCTTTCTTTTTCTTTTTTCATTTTCTTTTTTCTTTTTCTTTTTCATTTCATTTTTTCTTTATTTTTTGGTTTCTTTACCTTTTTTGTATTACTTTTCCTTTTTTCTGTTTTTCATTATCTTTTTCCTATTTTCTTTTTTCTTATTAATTTCTTCTTTTTCTTTTTTCTATTTCTTTTTTCCTTTTTCTTTTTCGTTTCATTTTCTTTTCCTTATTATTTTCCTTTTTTTCTTTTCCTTTTTTCCTTTCTTTTTCTTTTTTCTTTTTTCTTTTTCTTTTTTCATTTTCTCTTTTCTTTTTTCTTTTTCTTTTTCATTTCATTTTTTTCTTTATTTTTTGGTTTCTTTACCTTTTTGGTATTACTTTTCCTTTTTTCTGTTTTTCATTTTCTTTTTCCTGTTTTCTTTTTTCTTATTAATTTCTTCTTTTTCTTTTTTCCTTTTTCTTTTTCCTCTCTTTTTCTTTTTTCTATTTTAGTTTTTTTCTTTTTCTTTTTTCATTTCATTTTCTTTTTCTTTCCCCCCCCCTTCTTTTTTCTTTTACCCTTTTTTCTTTCTTTTTTCTTTTCCTTTCCCCCCCTATTTTTTCTTTCCTTTTTCTTTTTTCCTATTGTTATTTTTCTTTTTGCTTTTTCCCTTTTTCTTTTTTTTCTTTTTTCTTTTTTCCTTTTCCCCCCTTTTTCTCCTTTTTGTATTACTTTTCCTTTTTTCTGTTTTTCATTTTCATTTTCCTATTTTCTTTTTTCTTATTAATTTCTTCTTTTTCTTTTTTCCTTTTTCTTTTTCCTTTCTTTTTCTTTTTTCCTTTCTTTTTCATTTTAATTTCTTCTTTTTCTTTTTTCCTTTTTTTCTTTCCGTTTTCTTTTTTCCTATTATTATTTTTCTTTTTTCTTTTTCATTTCATTTTTTTTCTTTATTTTTTGGTTTCTTTATATTTTCACTTTTTTCAACCTCAACCCTAACCCCAACCCTAATTCTGACCCTGACCCCGAACACGAACCAGACCCCCGACCCTGACCCCAACTTCGTCCCCGACCCCAACATCGACCCCCACCCCAACCCCAACTTCGTCCGTGTCCCACACCCCTACCCTAACCCCGACCGCAACGAATACCGACCCCAACTTTGACCCTGACCCTGACCCCATCAGCAAACCCGACCCCGGCCCTAACCCTGACCCAGACCCCCCGACCCTGACATGACCCCGATCCCGACCCTGACCCCAACCCTAACCTCGACCCTGACAACGAACCCCCACCCCGACTTTGACCCTGACCCTGACCCCATCCACAACCCCGACCCCTGCCCTAACTCTGACCCCGACCCCGACTTTGACCCGAACCCTGACTTTGACCCAAATCCCAATGCCATCCCCATTACCAACCCCGACCCCGACCCAAACCCCGATCTTTTTCTTTGTTTTCCTTATTCCTTTTTCTTTTTTCCTTTTCTTTTTTCTTCTTTTTCTTTCTCTTATTCCTTTTTTATTTTTTCTATTTTTCTATTTTCCTTTTTTTTATTTTTTCCTTTTTTGTATTACTTTTCCTTTTTTCCTATTTTCTTTTTTCTTATTAATTTCTTTTTCTTCTTTCCTTTTTCTTTTTCCTCTTTTTCTTTTTTCTATTTTCTTTTTTTCCTTTTTTTTCCTTTCTTTTTTTCTTTTTTTTCTATTTTCCTTTTTTCATTTCCTTTTTTCATTTCATTTTCTTTTTCTTCCCCCCCCTTCTTTTTTCTTTTTCCCTTTCCCCTTTTTTTTCTTTTTTCTTTTCCTTTTCCCCCCTATTTTTTCTTTACTTTTTCTTTTTTCCTATTATTATTTTTCTTTTTTCTTTCTCCCTTTTTCTTTTTTTTTTTTCTTTTTCTTTTTTCTTTTTCTTTTTCCTTTTTCCTTTTTCCATTTTTTTCCTATTATTTTTTCTTTTTTTTCCGATTATCCTTTTTTTTTTTTTCCCCTTTTTATTTACCTTTCCTTTTTCCTTTTTCCTTTTCTTTTTCTTTTTCCTTTTCCCTTTTTTCCCTTTTTCTCTTTTTCGCTCTTTCATATTTTTCCATTCTTCTTTTTTCTTTTTTCTTTTTTCTTTTTTCCTTTTTTTTCTTTTTTCTTCTCTTTATATTTTCCCTTTTTTCTTTTTTATTATTAATTTCTTCTTTTTCTTTTTTCCTTTTTCTTTTTCCTCTCTTTTTCTTTTTTCTATTTTCCTTTTTTCTTTCTTTTTTCCTTTCTTTTTATTTTTTCTATTTTCTTTTTTTCTTTTTCTTTTTTCATTTCATTTTCTTTTTCTTTTTCCCGCCTTCTTTTTTCTTTCCTTTTTCTTTTTTCCTATTATTATTTTTCTTTTATCTTTAATCTTTTATCTTTTTCTTTTTTCTTTTTCTTTTTCTTTTTCCTTTTTTCTTTTCTTTTTCCTTTTTCCTTTTTTTCTTATTAATTTCTTCTTTTTCTTTTCCTTTTTATCTTTTTCTTTTTCTTTTCTTTTTCTTTTTTCTTTTTTCCTTTTTTCTTTCTTTTTCTTTTTTCTTTTTTCTTTTTCTTTTTTCCTTTTTCCTTTTTTCCATTTTCCCTTTTTTTTCCTATTATTTTTTTCTTTTTTCCGATTATCCTCCTTTTCTTTTCCTTTTTTCCTTTTTAATTTACCTTTCCTTTTTCCTTTTTTCTTTTCTTTTTCTTTTTCCTTTTTTCTTTTTTCCCTGCTTTGTTTTCCTTTTTCCTTTTTTCCTTTTTCTCTTTTTCGCTCTTTCATATTTTTCCTTTCTTCTTTTTTTCTTTTTTCTTTTTTCCTTTTTTCTTTATTTTTTCTTCTCTTTATATTTTCACTCTTTTCTTTTTTTATTATTAATTTCTTCTTTTTCTTTTTTTTCTTTTTTCATTTGCTTTTTCTTTTTCTTTACTTTTTTCTTTTTCCTTTTTTCCTTTTTCCTTTTTCCTTTTTCTTTTTCTTTTTCCTTTTTCTTTTTTTTTCTTTCTTTTTTTCTTTTTTCTATTTCTTTTTTCCTTTTTCTTTTTCATTTCATTTTCTTTTCCTTATTGTTTTCCTTTTTTCCTTTTCCTTTTTTCCTTTCTTTTTCTTTTTTCTTTTTTCTTTTTTCTTCTTCTTTTTTCATTTTCTCTTTTCTTTTTTCTTTTTCTTTTTCATTTAATTTTTTTCTTTATTTTTTGGTTTCTTTACCTTTTTTGTATTACTTTTCCTTTTTTCTGTTTTTCATTTTCTTTTTCCTGTTTTCTTTTTTCTTATTAATTTCTTCTTTTCCTTTTTTCCTTTTTCTTTTTCCTCTCTTTTTCTTTTTTCTTTTACCCTTTTTCCTTTCTTTTTTCTTTTCGTTTCCCCCCCTATTTTTTCTTTCCTTTTTCTTTTTTCCTATTATTATTTTTCTTTTTGCTTTTTCCCTTTTTCTTTTTTCTTTTTTCCTTTTCCCCCCACTTTGTGCCCGACCCCAACCCTAACCTCGACCACGACAACGAACCCCCACCCCGACTTTGACCCTGACCCTGACCCCATCCCCAACCCCGACCCCTCCCTTAACCCTGACCCCGACCCCGACCCTGACCCCAACCCTGACTTTGACCCCGATCCCGACGCCATCCCCATCCCCAACCCCGACCACGACCACGACCCAAACCCCGATCTTTTTCTTTGTTTTCCTTTTTTCTTTTTTCTTTTTTCCCTTTTTCCCTTTTTTCTTTTTCTTTTTTCTTTTTCCTTTTTTCTTTTTTCTTTTCCTTTTCTTTTTTCTTTCTTTTTTCTTTTTTCTATTTCTTTTTTCCTTTTTCTTTTTCATTTCATTTTCTTTTCCTTATTACTTTCCTTTTTTCTTTTCCTTTTTTCCTTTCTTTTTCTGTTTTCTTTTTTCTTTTTTCTATTTTCCTTTTTCTTTTTTCATTTCATTTTCTTTTTCTTTTTTCCCCCTCTTCGCTTTTCTTTTTCCCTTTTTTGTTTCTTATTCCTTTTTCCTTTTTCCCTTTTCCCTTTTCTTTTTTCTTTTTCTTTTTTCATTTTCTTTTTTCTTTTTCATTTCATTTTTTTTCTTTATTTTTGGTTTCTTTATATTTTCACTTTTTTCAACCTCAACCCTAAACCCTACCCTAACCCTGACCCTGACCCCATCTTCGACCCTGACCCCGAACCCATCCCCAACACCGACCCTGGCCCTATCCCTGACCCAGACCCTGACACTGACTTTGACCCCGACCCCAACCCTATCCTCGACCCTTTTCTTTTTTCTTTTTTCTTTTCCTTTTCCCCCCTATTTTTTCTTTCCTTTTTCTTTTTTCCTATTATTTTTTTTCTTTTTTCTTTTTTCTTTTTCCCTTTTTCTTTTTTTCTTTTTCCCTTTTTCCTTTTCTCCATTTCCCTTTTTTTTCCTATTATTTTTTTCTTTTTCCCCGATTATCCTCCTTTTCTTTTTTCCTTTTTTCTTTTCTTTTTCTTTTCCCTTTTACCTTTTTTCCCTGTTTTGTTTTCATTTTCCCTTTTTCCCTTTTTCTCTTTTTCGCTCTTTCATATTTTTCCTTTCTTCTTTTTTCTTTTTCCTTTTTTCCCTTTTTCCTTTTTTTCTTTTTCTTTTTTCCTTTTTTCTTTTTCCTATTTTCTTTTTTCTTATTAAATTCTTCTTTTTCTTTTTTCCTTTTTCTTTTTCCTCTCTTTTTATTTTTTCTATTTTCTTTTTTTCTTTTTTTCCCTTTCTTTTTCTTTTTTCTATTTTCCTTTTTTCTTTTTCTTTTTTCATTTCATTTTCTTTTTCTTTCCCCCCCTTCTTTTTTCTTTTAAACTTTTTCGTTTCTTTTTCCTTTTTTCTTTTTCCCTTTCCCCCATTCTTTTTTCTTTTCCTTTTCCCCCTTATTTTTTCTTTCCTTTTTCTTTTTCCTTATTATCATTTTTCTTTTTCCCTTTTTCTTTTTTCTTTTTTCTTTTTCTTTTTTCCTTTTTCCTCTTTTCCATTTTCCTTTTTTTCCTATAATTTATTCTTTTTTTTTATTATCCTCCTTTTCTTTTTCTTTTTTCCTTTTTAATTTACCTTTCCTTTTTCCTTTTTTCTTTTCTTTTTCTTTTTTCTTTTTTCCCTGCTTTGTTTTCATTTTTCCTTTTTTCCTTTTTTCTTTTTCGCTTTCATATTTTTCCTTTCTTCTTTTTTTCTTTTTTCTTTTTTCTTTTTTCTTTATTTTTTCTTCTCTTTATATTTTCACTTTTTTATTATTATTATTAATTTCTTCTTTTTCCTTTTTTCCTTTTTTTTTTTCTTTTCTTTTTTCTTTTTTCTTTTTCTTTTCTTTTTTTCTTTCTTTCTTTCTTTTCTTTTTTCTATTTCTTTTTTCCTTTTCCTTTTTCATTTCATTTTCTTTTCCTTATTATTTTCCTTTTTTTCTTTTCCTTTCTTTTTCTTTTTTCTTTTTTCTATTTTCCTTTTTCTTTTTTCTTTTTCTTTTTTCTTTTTCTTTTTTCATTTTCTTTTTTCTTTTTTCTTTTTCTTTTTGATTTCACTTTTTTCTTTATTTTTTGGTTTCTTTACCTTTTTGGATTACTTTTCCTTTTTTCTGTTTTTCATTATCTTTTTCCTATTTTCTTTTTTCTTATTAATTTCTTCTTTTTCTTTTTTCCTTTTTCTTTTTCCTCTCTTTTTCTCTTTTCTATTTTCCTTTTTCTTTTTTCATTTCATTTTCTTTTTTTCCCCTTCTTTTTTCTTTTACCCTTTTTCGTTTCTTTTTCCTTTTTCCTTTTTCCCTTTCCCCTTTTCTTTTTCCTTTTTTCTTTTCCTTTCCCCCCCTATTTTTTCTTTCCTTTTTCTTTTTTCCTATTATTATTATTCTTTTTTCTTTTTCCCTTTTTCTTTTCTTTTTTCTTTTTTCTTTTTCTTTTCTTTTTTCTTTCTTTCTTTCTTTTCTTTTTTCTATTTCTTTTTTCCTTTGTCTTTTTCATTTCATTTCCTTTTCCTTATTATTTTCCTTTTTTCTTTTCCTTTCTTTTCCTTTTTTCTTTTTCCTTTTTCTTTTTGATTTCACTTTTTTCTTTATTTTTTGGTTTCTTTACCTTTTTTGTATTACTTTTCCTTTTTTCTGTTTTTCATTATCTTTTTCCTATTTTATTTTTTCTTATTAATTTCTTCTTTTTCTTTTTTCCTTTTTCTTTTTCCTCTCTATTTCTTTTTTTTATTTTCCTTTTTCTTTTTTCATTTTCTTTTCTTTTTCTTTTTCCCCCCTTCTTTTTTCTTTTACCCTTTTTCGTTTCTTCTTCCTTTTTCCTTTTTCCCTTTCCCCTTTTCTTTTTCCTTTTTTCTTTTCCTTTTCCCCCCTATTTTTTCTTTCCTTTTTCTTTTTTCCTATTATTATTTTTCTTTTTTCTTTTTCCCTTTTTCTTTTTTCCCTTTTTTCTTTTTTCTTTTTCTTTTTTCCTTTTTCCTTTTTCCTTTTTTCCATTTTCCTTTTTTTTCCTATTATTTTTTTCTTTTTTTCCCCGATTATCCTCCTTTTCTTTTTCCTTTTTCCTTTTTAATTTACCTTTCCTTTTTCCTATTTTCTTTTCTTTTTCTTTTTCCTTTTTGCTTTTTTCCCTGCTTTGTTTTCATTTTTCCTTTTTTCCTTTTTCTCTTTTTCGCTCTTTCATATTTTTCCTTTCCTTTCGAACCCGACCCCCGACCCTCACCCCAACTTTGTCCCCAACCCCAACCTCGACCCCCACCCCAACCCCGACTTCGTCCCCGTCCCACACCCCTACCCTTACCCCGACCCCGACAACGAACACCGACCTCAACTTTGACCATGACCCTGACCCCATCCCCAACCCCGACCCCGGCCTTAACCCTGACCCAGACCCCAACCCTGACTTTGACCCCGATCCCAACCCCGACCCCAACCCTAACCTCGACCGCGACAACAAACCCCCATCCCAACTTTGACCCTGACACCGACCCCATCCCCAACCCGACCTTGGCCCTATCCCTGACCCCAGACCCAGACCCTGACTTTAACCTGACCCAACCCTACCTCGACCGCCGACAATGAACCCCCACCCGGACTGACCCTGACCCCGACCCCATCCCCAACCCCACCCCTGCCCTAACCCTGACCCCGACCCCGACCCTTACCCAACCCTGACTTTGACCCCGATCCCGACGCCATCCCCATCCCTAACCCCGACCCCGACCCAAACCCCGATCTTTTTCTTTGTTTTCCTTTTTCCTTTTTCCCTTTTTTCCTTTTCTTTTTTCCTTTTTCCTTTTTTCTATTTTCTTTTTTTTTCTTTTTTCCTTTTTTCTGTTTTTCATTTTCTTTTTCCTATTTTCTTTTTTCTTATTAATTTCTCCTTTTTCTTTTTCCCTTTTCCTTTTTCCTCTCTTTTTCTTTTTTCTATTTTCCTTTTTTCGTTTCTTTTTTCATTTCATTTTCTTTTTCTTTTCCCCCCCTTCTTTTTTCTTTTACCCTTTTTTGTTTCTTTTTCCTTTTTCCTTTTTTCTTTTCCTTTTCCCCCCTATTTTTTCTTTCATTTTCCTTTTTTCCTATTATTATTTTTCTTTTTCCCTTTTTCTTTTTTTTCTTTTTTCTTTTTTCCTTTTTTCTTTATTTTTTCTTCTCTTTATATTTTCACTTTTTTCTTTTTTTATTATTAATTTCTTCTTTTTCTTTTTTCTTTTTTCTTTTTCTTTTTCTTTTTCTTTTCTTTTTTCTTTTTTCCTTTTTCTATTCATTTTCTTTTTTTCTTTCTTTTTTTCTTTTTTCTATTTCTTTTTCATTTCATTTTCTTTTCCTTATTACTTTCCTTTTTTCTTTTCCTTTTTTCCATTCTTTTTCTTTTTTCTTTTTTCTTTTTTCTTTTTTTTATTTTTTTTCTTTTTTCATTTCTTTTTCTTTTTCCCCCTCTTCTTTTTTCTTTTTCCCTTTTTTGTTTCTTATTCCTTTTTCCCTTTTCCATTTTCCCTTTTCCCTTTTCCCTTTTCTTTTTACTTTTTCTTTTTTCATTTTCTTTTTTCTTTTTCTTTTTCATTTCATTTTTTTTCTTTATTTTTTGGTTTCTTTATATTTTCACTTTTTTCAACCTCAACCCTAACCCCAACCCTAACCCTGACCCTGACCCCATCTTCCACCCTGACCCCGAACCCGAACCCGACCCCCGACCCTAACCCCAACCCCGACAATGAACCCCGACCCCAACTTTGACCCTGACCCTGATCCCATCCCCAACCCTGACCCCGACCCTAACCCTGACCCAGACCTTGACCCTGACCCTGACTTTGACCCTGTATCCGACCCCGACCCCAACCCTAACCTCGACCCGACAATCAATCCAAACCCCAACTTTGACCCTGACCCCGACCCCATGCCCAATCCCGACCCCTGCCCTAACACTGACCCCGACTCCGACCCAAACCCCGACACTAACCCTGACCCTACCCCGACCCTGACCCTGACCCCGACCCAAACCCCGACACGACACCGACCCTGACCCTGCCCCTGACCCTAACCCCGACCCCAACCCTGACCATGACCAGGACCTCCGACCCAACCCCGACTTCGTACCCGATGCCAACCACAACCCTAACTCCGACCCTAACCCCGACCTTTTTCTTTTTTTTCCTTTTTCCTTTTTCCTTTTTCTTTTTTCCTTCTTCCTTTTTTCCCTTTTTTTTCCCTTTTTTCTTTTTTCTTCTTTTTCTTTTTCTTATTCCTTTTTTAATTTTTCTATTTTCCTTTTTTTCCCCTTTTTTCCTTTTTTGTATTAATTTTCCTTTTTTCTGTTTTTCATTTTCTTTTTCCTATTTTCTTTTTTCTTATTAATTTCTTCTTTTTCTTTTTCCCTTTTTCTTTTTCCTTTCTTTTTCTTTTTTCCTTTCTTTTTCTTTTTTCTTTCTTCCTTTTTTCTTTTTCTTTTTCCACCCTTCTTTTTTTTTACCCTTTTCCGTTTCTTTTTCCTTTTTTCTTTTTCCCTTTTCCCTTTTCTTTTTTCTTTTTCCCCTATTTTTTCTTTCCTTTTTCTTTTTTCCTATTATTTTTCTTTTTTCATTTTCCTTTTTCTTTTTTTTTTCATTTAATTTTTTTCTTTATTTTTTGGTTTCTTTATATTTTCACTTTTTTCAACCTCAACCCTAAACCCAACCCTAATCCTGACCCTGACCCCGTCTTCCACCCTGACCCCGAACACGAACCTGACCCCCGACCCTGACCCCATCTTCGTCCCCGACCCCAACCTCGACCCCCACCCGAACCCTGACTTTGTCCCCGTCCCACACCCCTACCCTAACCCCGACCCCGACAATGAACACCGGTCCTAACCCTGACCCAGACCCTGACCCTGACTTTGACCCCGATCCCGACCCCGACCCCGACCCCAACCCTAACCATGACCGTGACAATGAACCCCCACCCCGACTTTGACCCTGACCCTGACCCCATCCCCAACCCCGACCCTGGCCCTATACCTGACCCAAGACCCCGACCCTGACTTTGACCCCGACCCCACCCTAACCTCAACTCCGACAACGAACCCCACCCCGACTTTGACCCTGACCCTGACCCCATCCCCAACCCCGACCCCTGCCCAAACCCTGACCCCGACCCCTTTTCTTTTTTCTTTTTTCTTTTCCTTTTCCCCCCTATTTTTTCTTTCCTTTTCCTTTTTCTTTTTTCCTATTATTATTTTTCTTTTTTCTTTCTCCCTTTTTCTTTTTTTTCCTTTTTCTTTTTTCTTTTTCCTTTTTCCTATTTTCCTTTTTTTTCCTATTATTTTTTCTTTTTTTTCCGATTATCCTCCTTTTCTTTTTCTTTTTTCCTTTTTAATTTACCTTTCCTTTTTCCTATTTTCTTTTCTTTTTCTTTTTCCTTTTTCATTTTTTCCCTGCTTTGTTTTCATTTTTCATTTTTCTCTTTTTTGCTCTTTCATATTTTTCCTTTCTTCTTTTTTGTTTTTTCTGTTGTTTTTTGTTTTTTCCTTTTTCCTTTTTTCCATTTTCCTTTTTTTTCCTATTATTTTTTCCTTTTTTTTTCGATTATCCTCCTTTTCTTTTTCTTTTTTCCTTTTTAATTTACCTTTCCTTTTTCCTTTTTCCTTTTCTTTTTCTTTTTCCTTTTTTCTTTTTTCCCTGCTTTGTTTTCATTTTTCCTTTTTTCCTTTTTTTCTTTTTCGCTCTTTCATATTTTTCCTTTCTTCTTTTTTTCTTTTTTCTTTTTTCCTTTTTCCCTTTTTTCTTTTTCTTTTTTCCTTTTTCCTTTTTTCCTTTTTCTTTTTCTTTTTTCTTTTCCTTTTCTTTTTTTCTTTCTTTCTTTTCTTTTTTCTATTTCTTTTTTCCTTTTTCTTTTTAATTTCCTTTTCTTTTCCTTATTATTTTCCTTTTTTTCTTTTCCTTTTTTCCTTTCTTTTTCTTTTTTCTTTTTTCTATTTTCCTTTTTCTTTTTTCTTTTTCTTTTTTCATTTTCTTTTTTCTTTTTTCTTTTTCTTTTAATTTCATTTTTTTGTTTATTTTTTTGTTTCTTTATATTTTCACTTTTTTCAACCTCAACCCTAACCCCAACCCTAACCCTGACCCTTACACCGTCTTCCACCCTGACCCCGAACCCGAACCCAATCCCCGACCCTGACCCCAACCCCGACTTCGTCCCCGTCCCACACCTCGAGCCTAATCCCAAGGCCGACAACGAACCCCGACCCCCACTTTGACCCTGACCCTCACCCCATCCCCATCCCCAACCCCGACCCCAGCCTTAACCCTGACCCAGACCCCGACCCTAACCTTGACCCCGACAACGAACCCCCACCCCTACTTTGACCCTGACACCGACCCCATCCCCAACACCGACCCCTGCCCAAACCCTGACCCTGACCCCGACACCGACACCGACCCCAACACTGACTTTGACCCCAATCCCGACGCCATCCCCATCCCAAACCCCGAGCCCAATCCTAACCCCGAGCCCAACCCCAACCCCGACACCGAAATTGATCCCAACACCGACCCCGACCCAAACCCCGACCTTTTTCTTTGTTTTCCTTTTTTCTTTTTCCTTTTTCCCCTTTTTCCCTTTTTCCCTTTTCCCTTTTCCTTTTTTCCTTTCCTTTTTTCTTATTAATTTCTTCTTTTTCTTTTTCCCTTTTTCTTTTCCCCCTTATTTTTTCTTTCCTTTTTCTTTTTTCCTATTATTATTTTTCTTTTTTCTTTTTCCCTTTTTCTTTTTTTCTTTTTTTCTTTTTTCTTTTTCTTTTTTCCTTTTTCCTTTTTTCCATTTTCCTTTTTTTTTCCAATTATTTTTTTCTTTTTTTCCCCGATTATCCTCCTTTTCTTTCTTTTTCCCTTTTTAATTTACCTTTCCTTTTTCCTTTTTTCTTTTCTTTTTCTTTTTCCTTCTTCCTTTTTCCCGTTTTGTTTTAATTTTTCCTTCTTTCCTTTTTCTCTTTTTCGCTCTTTCATATTTTTCCTTTCTTCTTTTTTCTTTTTTCCTTTTTTCTTTCTTTTTTCTTCTCTTTATATTTTCACTTTTTTCGTTTTTTATTATTAATTTCTTCTTTTTCCTTTTTTCCCTTTTTCCCTTTTTTCTTTTTCTTTTTTCCTTTTCTTTTTTCTTCTTTTTCTTTTTCTTATTCCTTTTTTATTTTTTCTATTTTCTTCTTTCTATTTTCTATTTTCCTTTTTTTATTTTTTCCTTTTTTATATTACTTTTCCTTTTTTCTGTTTTTCATTTTCTTTTTTCTATTTTCCTTTTTTCTTTTTCTTTTTTCATTTCATATTCTTTTTCTTTTCCCCCCCTTCTTTTTCCTTTTTTCTGTTTTTCATTTTCTTTTTCCTATTTTCTTTTTTCTTATTAATTTCTTCTTTTTCTTTTTTCCTTTTTTTCCCTCTCTTTTTATTTTTTCTATTTTCTTTTTTTTCTTTTTTTCCCTTTCTTTTTCTTTTTTCTATTTTCCTTTTTCTTTTTTCATTTCATTTTCTTTTTCTTTTCCCCCCATTCTTTTTTCTTTTACCCTTTTTCGTTTCTTTTTTCTTTCCTTTTTTTTCCCTATTGTTATTTTTCTTTTTTCTTTTTCCCTTTTTCTTTTTTTTCTTTTTTCCTTTTTCCTTTTTTCCATTTTCCTTTTTTTTCCTATTATTTTTTTCTTTTTTCCCCGATTATCCTCCTTTTCTTTTTCTTTTTTCCTTTTTAATTTACCTTTCCTTTTTCTTTTCTTTTTCTTTTTCTTTTTCCCGTTTCCCGTTTTGTTTTCATTTTTCCTTTTTTCCTTTTTCTCTTTTTCGCTCTTTCATATTTTTTCTTTCTTCTTTTTTCTTTTTTCCTTTTTCCTTTATTTTTTCTTCTCTTTATATTTTCACTTTTTTCTTTTATTATTATTTATTTCTTCTTCTTTTTTCTTTTTTCATTTGCTTTTTCTTTTTCTTTTCTTTTTTCTTTTTTCTTTTTTCTTTTTTCTTTTTTCTTTTTCCTTTTCCTCACTTTTTCTTTTTTCTATTTTCTTTTTTTTTCTTTTTTTTTCTTTTTTTTCTTTTTTCTATTTTCCTTTTTTCTTTTTCTTTTTTCATTTCTTTTTCTTTTTCCCTTTTCCCCTGTTTTGTTTTCATTTTTCATTTTTCCTTTTTTCCTTTTTCCTTTTTCCTTTTTTCCTTTTCCCCCCCTTCTTTTTTCTTTTACCCTTTTTCGTTTCTTTTTCCTTTTTCCTTTTTCCCTTTCCCCTTTTCTTTTTCCTTTTTCCTTTTCCTTTTCCCCCCTATTTTTTCTTTCCTTTTTCTTTTTTCCTATTATTATTTTTCTTTTTTCTTTTTCCCATTTTCTTTTTCCCTTTTTCTTTTTTTCCCTTTTTTCTTTTTTCTTTTTCTTTTTTCCTTTTTTCTTTTTTCCATTTTCCTTTTTTTCCTATTATTTTTTTCTTTTTTTCCGATTATCCTCCTTTTCTTTTTCTTTTTTCCTTTTTAATTTACCTTTCCTTTTTCTTTCCTTTTTCTTTTTCTTTTTCCCGTTTCCCCTGTTTTGTTTTCATTTTTCCTTTTTTCCTTTTTCTCTTTTTCGCTCTTTCATATTTTTTCTTTCTTGTTTTTTCTTTTTTCTTTTTTCCTTTTTTCTTTATTTTTTCTTCTCTTTATATTTTCACTTTTTTCTTTTTTTATTATTTATTTCTTTTCTTTTTTTCTTTTTTATTTGCCTTTTCTTTTTCTTTTCTTTTTTCTTTTTTCCTTCTTCCTTTTTTCTTTTTCCTTTTCTTTTTTCTTTTCATTTTCTTTTTTCTTTCTTTTTTTCTTTTTTCTATTTTCCTTTTTTCTTTTTCTTTTTTCATTTCTTTTTCTTTTTCTTTTTCCCTTTTCCCCTGTTTTGTTTTCATTTTTCATTTTTCATTTTTCCTTTTTTCCTTTTTCCTTTTTCCTTTTTTCCTTTTTCCCCCTTTCTTTTTTCTTTTACCCTTTTTCGTTTCTTTTTCCTTTTTCCTTTTTCCCTTTCCCCTTTTCTTTTTCCTTTTTTCTTTTCCTTTTCCCCCCTATTTTTTCTTTCCCTTTTCTTTTTTCCTATTATTATTTTTCTTTTTTCTTTTTCCCATTTTCTTTTTCCCTTTTTCTTTTTTTCCCTTTTTTCTTTTTTCTTTTTCTTTTTTCCTTTTTAATTTACCTTTCCTTTTTCTTTTCTTTTTCTTTTTCTTTTTCCCGTTTCCCCTGTTTTGTTTTCCTTTTTCCTTTTTTCCTTTTTCTCTTTTTCGCTCTTTCATATTTTTTCTTTCTTCTTTTTTCTTTTTTCTTTTTTCCTTTTTCCTTTTTTCTTTTTCCTTTTCTTTTTTCTTTTCATTTTCTTTTTTTCTTTCTTTTTTCTTTTTTCTACTTCTTTTTTCCTTTTCCTTTTTCTTTTTTCATTTTCTTTTCCTTATTACTCTCCTTTTTTTCTTTTCCTTTTTTCCTTTCTTTTTCTTTTTTCTTTTTTCTTTTTTCTATTTTCCTTTTCCTTTTTTCTTTTTTCATTTCATTTTCTTTTTCTTTTTTCCCCCTCTTCGTTTTTCTTTTTCCCTTTTTCGTTTCTTATTCCTTTTTCCCTTTTCCCTTTTCCCTTTTCTTTTTTCTTTTTCTTTTTTCATTTTCTTTTTTCTTTTTCTTTTTCATTTCATTTTTTTCTTTATTTTGGGGTTTCTTTATATTTTCACTTTTTTCAACCTCAACCTTAAACCCAACCCTAACCCTGACCCTGACCCCATCTTCGACCCTGACCCCGACCCCATCCCCAACCCCGACCCTGGCCCTATCCCTGACCCAGACCCCGACCCTGACTTTGACCGACCACAACCCTAACCCGACCTGAAAAATAGAACCCCCACCCCAAACTTTGACCTGACCCCGACCATCCCCAACCCCGCCCTGCCCTAACCCTGGCCCCGACCCCGACTCTCACCCCAACCCTGACTTTGACCCCGAACCCGACGCCATCCGCAACCCTGACCCCGACCCAAACCCCGATCTTTTTCTTTGTTTTCCTTTTTTCTTTTTTCTTTTTTCCCTTTTTCCCTTTTTTCTTTTTCTTTTTTTCTTTTTTTCTTTTTTCTTTTTTCTTTTTTCTATTTTCCTTTTTTTTCTTTTTTCTTTTTTGTAATACTTTTCCTTTTTTCTGTTTTTCTTTTTCTTTTTCCTATTTTCTTTTTTCTTATTAATTTCTTCTTTTTCTTTTTTCCTTTTTTCCCCCCTTTTTCCCTTTTTTCTTTTTCTTTTTTCCTTTCCCCCCCCTTTTTCCCTTTTTTCTTTTTCTTTTTTCCTTTTCTTTTTTCTTCTTTTTCTTTTTCTTTTTTCTTCTTTTTCTTTTCCTTTTTTCTTTTTCCCTTTCCCCTTTTCTTTTTTCTTTTTTCATTTCATTTTTTTTTTCTTTTTTCCCCCTCTTCTTTTTTCTTTTTCCCTTTTTTGTTTCTTATTCCTTTTTCCTTTTTCCTTTTTCCTTTTTCCTTTTTCCTTTTTCCTTTTTCCTTTTTCCTTTTTCCTTTTTTTTCCTTTTCCCTTTTTCCTTTTTCCTTTTTCCTTTTTCCTTTTTCCTTTTTCCTTTTTTTTCCCTTTTCCCTTTTCTTTTTTCTTTTTCTTTTTTCTTTTTTCATTAATTTCTTCTTTTTCTTTTTTCCTTTTTCTTTTTCCTTTCTTTTTCTTTTTTCCTTTCTTTTTCTTTTGTCTTTTTTCTTTCTTCCTTTTTTCTTTTTCTTTTTGCATTTCATTTTCTTTTTCTTTTTCCCCCTTCTTTTTTCTTTTACCCTTTTCTCTTTTCTTTTTTCTTTTTTCCCTTATTTTTTCTTTCCTTTTTCTTTTTTCCTATTATTATTTTTCTTTTTCCCTTTTTCTTTTTTTTCTTTTTTCTTTTTTCTTTTTCTTTTTTCCTTTTTTCCATTTTTCTTTTTTTTTCCTATTATTTTTTTCTTTTTTCCCCGATTATCCTCCTTTTCTTTTTCTTTTTCCCTTTTTAATTTACCTTTCCTATTTTCTTTTTTCTTATTAATTTCTTCTTTTTCTTTTTTCCTTTTTCTTTTTCCTTTCTTCCTTTTTTTTCTTTTTTCATTTCATTTTCTTTTTCTTTTTCCCCCCTTCTTTTTTCTTTTACCCTTTTCCGTTTCTTTTTCCTTTTTTCTTTTTCCCTTTTCCCTTTTCTTTTTTCTTTTTTCCCCTATTTTTTCTTTCCTTTTTCTTTTTTCGTATTATTATTTTTCTTTTTTCTTTTTCTTTTTTCATTTTCTTTTTTCTTTTTCTTTTTCTTTTTCATTTCATTTTTTTCCTTTATTTTTTGGTTTATTTATATTTTCATTTTTTTCAACCTCAACCCTAACCCCAACCCTAATCTTGACCCTGACCCCGAACACGAACCCGACCCCCGACCCTGACCCCAACTTTGTCCCCGACCCCAACCTCGACCCCCACCCCAACCCCGACTTCGTCCCCATCCCACACCCTTACCCTTACCCCGACCCCGACAACGAACACCGACCTCAACTTTGACCCTGACCCTGACCCTGACCCCATCCCCAACCCCGACCCCGGCCTTAACCATGACCCAGACCCCAACCCTGACTTTGACCCCGATCCCGACCCCGACCCCAACCCTAACCTCGACGCAGACAACAATACCACCACCCAACTTTGACCTGACACCGAGCCCCCTCCCAACCAGACCCAGACCTCGGACCGGCCTTGGACCCGACCCAACCCTAACCTCGACCCGACAATGAACCCCCACCCCGACTTTGACCCTGACCCCGACCCCATCCCCAACCCTGACCCCTGCCCTAACCCTGACCCCGACCGCGACCCTGACCCCAACCCTGACTTTGACCCCGATCCCGACGCCATCCCCAACCCGGACCCCGACCCAAACCCCGATCTTTTTCTTTGTTTTCCTTTTTTCTTTTTCCTTTTTTCCCTTTTTCCCTTTTTCCTTCTTTTTTCCTTTTTCCTTTTTTCTATTTTCTTTTTTTTCCTTTTTTCCTTTTTTCTGTTTTTCATTTTCTTTTTCCTATTTTCTTTTTTCTTATTAATTTCTTCTTTTTCTTCTTTTCTTTTTTTCTCCTTTTTTTCTTCTTTTTTTCTTCTTTTTTCCTTTTTTCTTTTTCTTTTTTCTTTTTTCTTTTTTCTTTTTTCTTTTTTCTTTTTTCTTTTTATTTTTTTTTCTTTTTTCTATTTTTTTTTCTTTTTTCATTTTTTTTCCTTTTTCTTTTTCCGCCCTCTTCTTTTTTCTTTTTCCCTTTTTTGTTTCTTATTCCTTTTTCCTTTTTCCCTTTTCCCTTTTCTTTTTTCTTTTTTCATTTTCTTTTTTCTTTTTCTTTTTCTTTTCTTTTTTTTCTTTTTCCCTTTTTCCCTGTTTTGTTTTTATTTTTCCTTTTTTCCTTTTTCTCTTTTTTGCTTTTTCATATTTTATCTTTCTTCTTTTTTCTTTTATCCTTTTTTCTTTATTTTTTCTTCTCTTTATATTTTCACTTTTTTCTTTTTTTATTATTAATTTCTTCTTTTTTTCTTTTTCAATTTGCTTTTTCTTTTTCTTTTCTTTTTCCTTTTTCTCTTTTTCTTTTTCTTTTTTCTTTTCATTTTCTTTTTTTCTTTCTTTTTTTTCTTTTTTCTATTTCTTTTTTCCTTTATCTTTTTCATTTCATTTTCTTTTCCTTATTATTTTCCTTTTTTTCTTTTTCTTTTTTCCTTTCTTTTTCTTTTTTCTTTTTTCCTTTTTCTTTTTTCTTTTTCTTTTTCTTTTTTCATTTTCTTTTTTCTTTTTTCTTTTTCTTTTAATTTCATTTTTTTGTTTATTTTTTGGTTTCTTTATATTTTCGCTTTTTTCAACCTCAACCCGAACCCCAACCCTAACCCTGACCCTGACACCGTCCTCCACCCTGACCCCGAACACGAACCAAACCCCCGACCCTGACCCCAACTTCGTCCCCAACCTCGACCCCAACCCCAATCCCGACTTCGTCCCCGTCCCACACCTCGAGCCTAATCCGAAGCCCGACAACGAACCCCGACCCCAACTTTGACCCTGACCCTGACCCCATCCCCATCCCCAACCCCGACCCCGGCCTTAACCCTGACCCCATCCCTAACACCGACCCCTGCCCAAACCCTTACCCCGACCCCGACGCCAACCCCAACACTGACTTTGACCCCGATCTCGACTCCATCCCCATCCCCAACCCCGAGCCCAATCCTAACCCCGAGCCCAACCCCAACCCCAACACCGAAATTGATCCCAACAGCGACCCTGACTCAAACCCCGACCTTTTTCTTTGTTTTCCTTATTTCTTTTTCCTTTTTCCCCTTTTCCCCTTTTTTCTTTTTCTTTTTTCCTTTTCTTTTTTCTTATTAATTTCTTCTTTTTCTTTTTCCCTTTTTCTTTTTCCCCTTATTTTTTCTTTCCTTTTTCTTTTTTCCTATTATTATTTTTCTTTTCTTTTTTCTATTTCTTTTTTCCTTTTCCTTTTTCATTTCCTTTTCTTTTCCTTATTATTTTCCTTTTTTTCTTTTCCTTTTTTCCTTTCTTTTTCTTTTTTCTTTTTTCTATTTTCCTTTTCCTTTTTTCTTTTTTCTTTTTCTTTTTTCATTTTCTTTTTTCTTTTTTCTTTTTCTTTTTCTTTTTCATTTCATTTTTTTCTTTATTTTTTGGTTTCTTTACCTTTTTTGTATTACTTTTCCTATTTTCTGTTTTTCATTATCTTTTTCCTATTTTCTTTTTTCTTATTAATTTCTTCTTTTTCTTTTTTCCTTTTTCTTTTTCCTCTCTTTTTCTTTTTTCTATTTTCTTTTTTTCTTTTTTTTTCTTTATTTTTCTTTTTTCTATTTTCCTTTTTTCTTATTCTTTTTTCATTTCATTTTCTTTTTCTTTTTCCCCCCTTCTTTTTTCTTTTACCCTTTTTCATTTCTTTTACCTTTTTTGCCTTTCCCCTTTTCTTTTTTCTTTTCCTTTTCCCCCCTATTTTTTCTTTCCTTTTTCTTTTTTCCTATTATTATTTTTCTTTTTTCTTTTTCTTTTTTCCTATTATTATTTTTCTTTTCTTTTTCTTTTTCTTTTTCCCTTTTCCCCTGTTTTGTTTTCATTTTTCCTTTTTCTCTTTTTCGCTCTTTCATATTTTTCCTTTCTTCTTTTTTTTTCTTTTTTTCTTTATTTTTTCTTCTTTTTATATTTTCACTTTTTTCTTTTTTTATTATTAATTTCTTCTTCTTTTTTCTTTTTTCATTTTCTTTTTCTTTTCTTTTTTCTTTTTTCCTTTTTCCTTTTTTTCTTTTTCCTTTTCTTTTTTCTTTTCCTTTTCTTTTTTCTTTCTTTTTTTCTTTTTTCTATTTCTTTTTTCCTTTTCCTTTTTCATTTCATTTTCTTTTCCTTATTACTTTCCTTTTTTTCTTTACCTTTTTTCCTTTCTTTTTCTTTTTTCTTTTTTCTATTTTCCTTTTTCTTTCTTTTTTTTCATTTCATTTTCTTTTTCTTTTTTCCCCCTCTTCGTTTTTCTTTTTCCCTTTTTCGTTTCTTATTCCTTTTTCCTTTTTCCTTTTTCCTTTTTCCTTTTTCCTTTTTCCTTTTTCCTTTTTCCCTTTTCTTTTTTCTTTTTCTTTTTTCTTTTTCTTTTTCATTTCATTTTTTTCTTTATTTTTTGGTTTCTTTATATTTTCACTTTTTTCAACCTCAACCCTAAACCCAACCCTAACCCTGACCCTGACCCCATCTTCGACCCAGACCCCTATCCCATCCCCAACCCCGACCCCTGCCCTAACCCTGACCCCGACCCCAACCCTGACTTTCCCCCCGATCCCGACGCCATCCCCAACCCCGACCCCGACCCAAACCCCGATCTTTTTCTTTATTTTCCTTTTTTCTTTTTCCTTTTTTCCCTTTTTCCCTTCTTTCTTTTTCCTTTTTTCCCTTTTTCCCTTTTTTCTTTTTCTTTTTTCCTTTTCTTTTTTCTTCTTTTTCTTTTTCTTATTCCTTTTTTATTTTTTCTATTTTCCTTTTTTTATTTTTTCCTTTTTTGTATTACTTTTCCTTTTTTCTGTTTTTCATTTTCTTTTTCCTATTTTCTTTTTTCTTATTAATTTCTTCTTTTTCTTTTTTCTTTTTTCCTTTTTCCTTTTCCTCTCTTTTTCTTTTTTCTCTTTTTCTTTTTTCATTTCATTTTCTTTTTCTTTTCCCCCCTTCTTTTTTCTTTTACCTTTTCGTTTCTTTCTCCTTTTTTCTTTTTCCCTTTCCCCTTTTCTTTTTTCTTTTTTCTTTTTCGCTTTTTCTTTTTTTTTCTTTTTTCCTTTTTCCTTTTCTCCATTTTCCTTTTCTTTCCTATTATTTTTTTCTTTTTTTCCGATTATCCTCCTTTTCTTTTTCCCTTTTTAATTTACCTTTCCTTTTTCCTTTGTTGTTTTCTTTTTCTTTTTCTTTTTTCTTTTCCTTTTTTCCTTTCTTTTTCTTTTTTCTATTTTCCTTTTTCTTTTTTCATGTTCTTTTTTCTTTTTCTTTTAATTTCTCTTTTTTGTTTATTTTTTGCTTTTTCTGTTTTCTTTTTCTTTTTTCTTTTTCTTTTTCTTTTTCTTTTTCTTTTTCTTTTTCTTTTTCTTTTTCATTTCATTTTTTTTCTTTATTTTTTGGTTTCTCTATATTTTCACTTTTTTCAACCTCAACCCTAACCCCAACCCTAATCCTGACCCTGACCCCGTCTTCCACCCTGACCCCGAACACGAACCCGACCCCCGACACTGACCCCAACTTCGTCCCCGACCCCAACCTCGACCCCCACCCCAACCCCGACCCCGGCCCTATCCCTGACTCAGACCGACCCCGACCCTGGATTTGACCCCGATCCAAACCCAAACCCCAACCCTAACCTTGACCGACAACGAACCCCCCCCCTTTGACCCTGACCCCCCCATCCCCAACCCCGACCCCTGCCCTAACCCTGTCCCCGATCCCGACCCTGACCCAACCCTGACTTTGACCCCGACCCCGATGCCATCCCCATCCCCAACCCCAACCCCGACCCAAACCCCGATCTTTTTCTTTTTTTTCCTCTTTTCTTTTTCCTTTTTTCCCTTTTTCCTTTTTCTTTTTCTTTTTTCTCTTTTTTTTTTTTCTTTTTTTTCCCAATTATCCTCCTTTTCTTTTTCTTTTTCTTTTTTTTCCTTTTTTTTTCCTTTTTTCTTTTTTTTCTTTTTCCTTTTTTCTTTTTTCCCTGGTTTGTTTTTCTTTTTCCTTTCTTTTTTTTTCTTTTTTCTTTTCTCCTTTTTTTTACTTTCTTCTCTTTATATTTTCACTTTTTCCTTTTTTTATTATTAATTTCTGCTTTTTCATTTTTTTTCTTTTTTCATTTGCTTTTTCTTTGTTTTCCTTTTTCCTTTTTTCCCTTTTCCCCTTTTTTCTTATTCTTTTTTCCTTCTCTTTTTTCTTCTTTTTCTTTTTCTTATTCCTTTTTTATTTTTTCTATTTTCCTTTTTTTATTTTTTCCTTTTTTGTATTACTTTTCCTTTTTTCTGTTTTTCATTTTCTTTTTCCAATTTTCTTCTTTTTCTTTTTTTTCTTTTTTCATTTGCTTTTTCTTTTTCTTTTTTTTCTTTTTTCCTTTTTTCCTTTTTCTTTTTCTTTTTCTTTTTTCTT
The DNA here is from genome assembly GCA_023970755.1 of Azemiops feae. Classification (NCBI taxonomy): domain Eukaryota; kingdom Metazoa; phylum Chordata; class Lepidosauria; order Squamata; family Viperidae; genus Azemiops; species Azemiops feae. The sequence goes on from JALGBA010001999.1 coordinate 25,314, forward strand.
TTCATTTTGTTTTTTTCTTTCTTTTTTTCTTTTTTCTTTTTTCTATTTCTTTTTCATTTCATTTTCTTTTCCTTATTACTTTCGTTTTTTTCTTTTCCTTTTTTCCTTTCTTTTTCTTTTTTCTATTTTTTTCTTTTTTCTTTTTCCATTTCATTTTCTTTTCCTTATTGCTTTCTTTTTTTTCTTTTCCTTTTTTCCTTTCTTTTTCTTTTTTCTTTTTTCTTTTTTCTATTTTTTCATTTCATTTTCTTTTTTCCCCCACTTCTTTTTCCTTTTTCCCTTTTTTGTTTCTTATTCTGTTTTCCTTTTTCCTTTTTCCCTTTTCCCTTCTCTTATTTCTTTTTGTTTTTTCTTTTTCTTTTTTCTTTTTCATTTTCATTTCATTTTTTTTCTTTATTTTTTGGTTTCTTTATATTTTCACTTTTTTCAACCTCAACCCTAACCCCAACCCTAACCCTGACCCTGAACCCATCTTCGACCCTGAACCCGAATCCGAACCCGACCCCCGACCCTAACCCCAACTTTATCCCCGACCCCGACCTCGACCCCGACCCCAACCCCAACTTTGTCCCCGTCCCAGACCCCGACCCTAACCCCGACCCCAACAACGAACCCTGACATCAACTTTGATCCTGACCCTGACCCCATCCCCAACCCCGACCCCGGCCCTAACCCTGACCCAGACCCCAAACCCGACCACTGCCCTAACACTGACCCCGACCCCGATCCCAACCCTGACTTTGACCCCGATCCCGACGCCATCCCCATCCCCAACCCTGAGCCCAATCCTAACCCCGAGCCCAACCCCAACCCTGACACCGAAATTGAACCCGACACCGAACCCGACCCCGACCCAAACCCCGATCTTTTTCTTTGTTTTCCTTTTTTCTTTTTTCTTTTTTCCCTTTTTCCCTTTTTTCTTTTTCTTTTTCTTTTTTCTTCTTTTTCTTTTTCTTATTCCTTTTTTATTTTTTCTATCTTCCTTTTTTTCTTTTTATCTTTTTTGTATTACTTTTCCTTTTTTCTGTTTTTCATTTTCATTTTCCTATTTTCTTTTTTCTTATTAATTTCTTCTTTTTCTTTTTTCCTTTTTCTTTTTCCTCTCTTTTTATTTTTTCTATTTTCTTTTTTTTCTTTTTTTCCCTTTTTCTTTTTTCTATTTTCCTTTCTTCTTTTTCTTTTTTCATTTCATTTTCTTTTTCTTCCCCCCCTTCTTTTTTCTTTTACCCTTTTTCGTTTCTTTTTCCTTTTTTCTTTTTTCTTTTTCTTTTTTCCTTTTTCCTTTTTTCCATTTTCCTTTTTTTTTCCTATTATTTTTTTCTTTTTTCCCGATTATACTCCTTTTCTTTTACTTACTTCTTTTCTTTTACTTTTTCCTTTTTCCTTTTTTCTTTTTCCTTTTTTCCCTTTTTCCCTTTTTTCTTTTTTCTTTTTCTTTTTTCCTTTTCTTTTTTCTTCTTTTTCTTTTTCTTATTCCTTTTTTAATTTTTCTATTTTCCTTTTTTCCCTTTTTTCCTTTTTTGTATTACTTTTCCTTTTTTCTGTTTTTCATTTTCTTTTTCCTATTTTCTTTTTTCTTATTAATTTCTTCTTTTTCTTTTTTCCTTTTTCTTTTTCCGTTTCTTTTTCCTTTTTCCTTTTTCTCTTTTCCCTTTTCATTTTTCTTTTTTCCCGTATATTTTCTTTATTATTTTTCTTATTATTTTCCCGACCCCCGAAGCTGACCCCAACTTCATCCCCGACCCCGACCTCGACCCTGACCTCACACCCGACTTCGTCCCCTTCGCACACCCCGACCCCAACAACGAACCCCGACCCCAACTTTGACCCTGACCCCCAACCCATCCCCAACCCCGACCCTTTCTTTCTTTTTTCTTTTTTCTTTTTCCTTTTTTCTTAATTTTTTCTTCTCTCTATATTTTCACTTTTTTCTGTTTTTCATTTTCTCTTTCTTTTTTTCTTTTTTTCTTATTAATTTCTTTTTTTCTTTTTTCATTTCCCATTTTCTTTTTTCTTTTTTCTTTTTCTTTTTTCCCTATTTTTTCTTTCCTTTTTCTTTTTTCCTATTATTATTTTTCTTTTTTCTTTTTTCTTTTTCTTTTTTCATTTTCTTTTTCCCTTTTTCTTTTTTCTTTTTTCTTCTTCTTTTTTCCTTTTTCTTTTTTCCATTTTCCCTTTTTTTCCTATTATTTTTTTCTTTTTTCTTTTTTCGATTATCCTCCTTTTCTTTTTCTTTTTTCCTTTTTAATTTACTTTTCCTTTTTTCTTTTTTTCTTTCTTTTTCCTTTTTTCTTTTTTTCTTATTAATTCTTTTTTTTTCTTTTTTTTTCTTTTCTTTTTCTTTTCTCTTTTTCCCTTTTTCCCTGTTTTGTTTTCATTTTGTTTTCCTTTTTCTCTTTTTTGCTCTTTCATATTTTTCCTTTCTTCTTTCTTCTTTTTTCTTTTTTTCTTTTTTCTTTATTTTTTCTTCTCTTTATATTTTCACTTTTTTCTTTTTTAGTATTAATTTCTTCTTTTTCTTTTTTTCTTTTTTCATTTGCTTTTTCTTTTTCTTTTTCTTTTTTCTTTTTTCCTTTTTCTTTTTTTCTTTTTCTTTTTCTTTTTTCTTTTCATTTTCTTTTTTCTTTCTTTTTTCATTTTTCTATTTCTTTTTTCCTTTTTCTTTTTCATTTCATTTCTTTTCCTTTTTTCCTTTCTTTTCCTTTTTCTCTTTTCTTTTTCTTTTTCATTTTCTTTTTCCCCCTATTTATTCTTTCCGTTTTCTTTTTTCCTATTATCCAAATCCCAAACCCGAAATTGACCCCTACCCCAACCCTAACCTTGACCCTGACAATGAACCCCGACCCCGACTTTGACCCTGACCCCAACCCCATCCCCAACCCTGACCCCTACCCTAACCCTGACCCCATCCCCATCCCCGACCCCAACCCCAAACCTAACCCCGACCCCGACTTTGACCCTTACCCCGACGCCATCCCCATCCCCAACCCCGACCTCAATTCTAACCCCGAGCCGAAATTGATCCCAACAACGACCCCGACCCAAACACCAACCCAAACCCCGACACTAACCCTGACCCTAACCCCGACCCTGACCCTGACCCCGACCCAAACCCCGACATTAACCCTGACCCTAACCCCTACCCTGAACCCGATACCGACACCGACCCTGACACTGACCCTCACCTCGACCCTAACCCCAACCTTTTTCTGTTTTCCTTTTTCCTTTTTTCCCTTTTCCCCTTTTTTCTTTTTCTTTTTTCCTTTTCTTTTTTCTTCTTTTTCTTTTTCATTTCATTTTCTTTTCCTTATTATTTTCCTTTTTTTCTTTCAAACCCGACCAATACCCTGACCCTAAACCTAACCCCGACCCTAACCCTAAACCTAACCCCGACCCTAACCCTGACCCTAATCCGGACCCCGACCCCATCTTCGAACCCGACCCCGACTCTGACACCAACCCCCGATCCTGACTTCATCCCCGACCCTAAACACGACTTTGACCCCTAACCCGAATCCTGACCCTAACCACGACCCTGACCGTGAACCCAGACCCCCACCCAGATCCAAACACCAACCGCAACCCCAACACTAACCCTGACTCTAACCCCGACCCCGACCTTGTCTTCAACCCCGACCCTGACTTCGACCCTGAACCTTGATCCCGACAATGAACCCCGACCCCGACTTTGAGCCTGAAACCGACCCCGACGCCATCTCCAACATCGACCCAACACTAACCCCGACCCCGACCCCGACCCAAACCCCGACCAAAACCCTGATCCCAACCCCGACCACGACCCCTGACCCTACACCGACTTCGTACCCGACGCCAACTACAACCCTAACCCCGACCTTTTTCTTTGTTTTCCTTTTTTCTTTTTCTTTTTTCCTTTTTTCCTCTTCCCTTTTTTCTTTTTCCTTTTTTCTTTTTCCCTATCCTTTTTTCTTTTTTCTTTTTTCTTTTTCTTTTTTCCTATTATTATTTTTCTTTTTTCTTTTTCTTTTTTCTTTTTCTTTTTCTTTTTCTTTTTCTTTTTCTTTTTCTTTTTCTTTTTCTTTTTCTTTTTCTTGTTTCATTTTCTTTTTCTTTTTTCTTTTTCTCTTTCATTTCATTGTTTTCTTTATTTTTTTTTTCTTTATATTTTCACTTTTTTCTTTTTTTGTTATTAATTTCTTTTTTCTTTTTCTTTTTTCTTTTTTCCTTTTTCCTTTTTTCTTTTTCTTTTTCTTTTTTCTTTTCATTTTGTTTTTTTCTTTTTTTTCTTTTTTCTATTTCTCTTTTCCTTTTTCTTTTTCATTTCATTTTCTTTTCCTTATTATTTTCCTTTTTTTCTTTTCCTTTTTTCCTTTCTTTTTCTTTTTTCTTTTTTCTTTTTTCTATTTTCCTTTTTCTTTTTTCTTTTTTCTTTTTTCTTCGTTTTCTTTTTTCTTTTTTTTCCCAATTATCCTCCTTTTCTTTTTCTTTTTCCTTTTTTCTTTCCTTTTTCTTTTTCCTTTTTTCTTTTTTCCCTGGTTTGTTTTTCTTTTTCCTTTCTTTTTTTTTCTTTTTTCTTTTCTCCTTTTTTTTACTTTCTTCTCTTTATATTTTCACTTTTTCCTTTTTTTATTATTAATTTCTGCTTTTTCATTTTTTTTTCTTTTTTCATTTGCTTTTTCTTTGTTTTCCTTTTTCCTTTTTTCCCTTTTTCCTTTTTTTCTTATTCTTTTTTCCTTCTCTTTTTTCTTCTTTTTCTTTTTTCTATTTCTCTTTTCCTTTTTCTTTTTCATTTCATTTTCTTTTCCTTATTATTTTCCTTTTTTTCTTTTCCTTTTTTCCTTTCTTTTTCTTTTTTCTTTTTTCTATTTTCCTTTTTCTTTTTTCTTTTTTCTTTTTTCTTCGTTTTCTTTTTTCTTTTTTTTTCCAATTATCCTCCTTTTCTTTTTCTTTTTCCTTTTTTCTTTCCTTTTTCTTTTTCCTTTTTTCTTTTTTCCCTGGTTTGTTTTTCTTTTTCCTTTCTTTTTTTTTCTTTTTTCTTTTCTCCTTTTTTTTACTTTCTTCTCTTTATATTTTCACTTTTTCCTTTTTTTATTATTAATTTCTGCTTTTTCATTTTTTTTCTTTTTTCATTTGCTTTTTCTTTGTTTTCCTTTTTCCTTTTTTCCCTTTTTCCCTTTTTTCTTATTCTTTTTTCCTTCTCTTTTTTCTTCTTTTTCTTTTTCTTATTCCTTTTTTATTTTTTCTATTTTCCTTTTTTTATTTTTTCCTTTTTTGTATTACTTTTCCTTTTTTCTGTTTTTCATTTTCTTTTTCCAATTTTCTTCTTTTTCTTTTTTTTCTTTTTTCATTTGCTTTTTCTTTTTCTTTTTTTTCTTTTTTCCTTTTTCCCTTTTTCTTTTTCTTTTTCTTTTTCTTTCTTCTTTTCATTTTGTTTTTTTCTTTCTTTTTTTTCTTTTTTCTTTTTTCTATTTCTTTTTCATTTCATTTTCTTTTCCTTATTACTTTCGTTTTTTTCTTTTCCTTTTTTCCTTTCTTTTTCTTTTTTCTTTTTTCTTTTTTCTATTTTTTCATTTCATTTTCTTTTTTCCCCCACTTCTTTTTCCTTTTTCCCTTTTTTGTTTCTTATTCTGTTTTCCTTTTTCCCTTTTCCCTTTTCCCTATTCTTATTTCTTTTTGTTTTTTCTTTTTCTTTTTTCTTTTTCTTTTTCATTTCATTTTTTTTCTTTATTTTTTGGTTTCTTTATATTTTCACTTTTTTCAACCTCAACCCTAACCCCAACCCTAACCCTGACCCTGAACCCGTCTTCGACCCTGAACCCGAATCCGAACCTGACCCCCGACCCTAACCCCAACTTTATCCCCGACCCCGACCTCGACCCCGACCCCAACCCCAACTTTGTCCCCGTCCCAGACCCCGACCCTAACCCCGACCCCAACAACGAACCCTGACATCAACTTTGATCCTGACCCTGACCCCATCCCCAACCCCGACCCCGGCCCTAACCCTGACCCAGACCCCAAACCCGACCACTGCCCTAACACTGACCCCGACCCCGATCCCAACCCTGACTTTGACCCCGATCCCGACGCCATCCCCATCCCCAACCCTGAGCCCAATCCTAACCCCGAGCCCAACCCCAACCCTGACACCGAAATTGAACCCGACACCGAACCCGACCCCGACCCAAACCCCGATCTTTTTCTTTGTTTTCCTTTTTTCTTTTTTCTTTTTTCCCTTTTTCCCTTTTTTCTTTTTCTTTTTCTTTTTTCTTCTTTTTCTTTTTCTTATTCCTTTTTTATTTTTTCTATCTTCCTTTTTTTCTTTTTATCTTTTTTGTATTACTTTTCCTTTTTTCTGTTTTTCATTTTCATTTTCCTATTTTCTTTTTTCTTATTAATTTCTTCTTTTTCTTTTTTCCTTTTTCTTTTTCCTCTCTTTTTATTTTTTCTATTTTCTTTTTTTTCTTTTTTTCCCTTTCTTTTTCTTTTTTCTATTTTCCTTTCTTCTTTTTCTTTTTTCATTTCATTTTCTTTTTCTTCCCCCCCCTTCTTTTTTCTTTTACCCTTTTTCGTTTCTTTTTCCTTTTTCCTTTTTTCTTTTTCTTTTTTCTTTTTCCTTTTTTCCATTTTCCTTTTTTTTTCCTATTATTTTTTTCTTTTTTTCCGATTATACTCCTTTTCTTTTACTTACTTCTTTTCTTTTACTTTTTCCTTTTTCCTTTTTCCTTTTTCCTTTTTTCCCTTTTTCCCTTTTTTCTTTTTTCTTTTTCTTTTTTCCTTTTCTTTTTTCTTCTTTTTCTTTTTCTTATTCCTTTTTTAATTTTTCTATTTTCCTTTTTTCCCTTTTTTCCTTTTTTGTATTACTTTTCCTTTTTTCTGTTTTTCATTTTCTTTTTCCTATTTTCTTTTTTCTTATTAATTTCTTTTTCTTTTTTCCTTTTTCTTTTTCCTTTCTTTTTCTTTTTTCCTTTCTTTTTTCTTCCTTTTTTTCTTTTTTCATTTCATTTTCTTTTTCTTTTTCCCCCCTTCTTTTTTCTTTTACCCTTTTCCGTTTCTTTTTCCTTTTTCCTTTTTCTCTTTTCCCTTTTCATTTTTCTTTTTTCCCGTATATTTTCTTTATTATTTTTCTTATTATTTTCCCGACCCCCGAAGCTGACCCCAACTTCATCCCCGACCCCGACCTCGACCCTGACCTCAAACCCGACTTCGTCCCCTTCGCACACCCCGACCCCAACAATGAACCCCGACCCCAACTTTGACCCTGACCCCCAACCCATCCCCAACCCCGACCCTTTCTTTCTTTTTTCTTTTTTCTTTTTCCTTTTTTCTTAATTTTTTCTTCTCTCTATATTTTCACTTTTTTCTGTTTTTCATTTTCTCTTTCTTTTTTTCTTTTTTTCTTATTAATTTCTTTTTTTCTTTTTTCATTTCCCATTTTCTTTTTTCTTTTTTCTTTTTCTTTTTTCCCTATTTTTTCTTTCCTTTTTCTTTTTTCCTATTATTATTTTTCTTTTTTCTTTTTTCTTTTTCTTTTTTCATTTTCTTTTTCCCTTTTTCTTTTTTCTTTTTTCTTCTTCTTTTTTCCTTTTTCTTTTTTCCATTTTCCCTTTTTTTCCTATTATTTTTTTCTTTTTTCTTTTTTCGATTATCCTCCTTTTCTTTTTCTTTTTTCCTTTTTAATTTACTTTTCCTTTTTTCTTTTTTTCTTTCTTTTTCCTTTTTTCTTTTTTTCTTATTAATTCTTTTTTTTTCTTTTTTTTTCTTTTCTTTTTCTTTTCTCTTTTTCCCTTTTTCCCTGTTTTGTTTTCATTTTGTTTTCCTTTTTCTCTTTTTTGCTCTTTCATATTTTTCCTTTCTTCTTTCTTCTTTTTTCTTTTTTTCTTTTTTCTTTATTTTTTCTTCTCTTTATATTTTCACTTTTTTCTTTTTTAGTATTAATTTCTTCTTTTTCTTTTTTTCTTTTTTCATTTGCTTTTTCTTTTTCTTTTTCTTTTTTCTTTTTTCCTTTTTCTTTTTTTCTTTTTCTTTTTCTTTTTTCTTTTCATTTTCTTTTTTCTTTCTTTTTTCATTTTTCTATTTCTTTTTTCCTTTTTCTTTTTCATTTCATTTCTTTTCCTTTTTTCCTTTCTTTTCCTTTTTCTCTTTTCTTTTTCTTTTTCATTTTCTTTTTCCCCCTATTTATTCTTTCCGTTTTCTTTTTTCCTATTATCCAAATCCCAAACCCGAAATTGACCCCTACCCCAACCCTAACCTTGACCCTGACAATGAACCCCGACCCCGACTTTGACCCTGACCCCAACCCCATCCCCAACCCTGACCCCTACCCTAACCCTGACCCCATCCCCATCCCCGACCCCAACCCCAAACCTAACCCCGACCCCGACTTTGACCCTTACCCCGACGCCATCCCCATCCCCAACCCCGACCTCAATTCTAACCCCGAGCCGAAATTGATCCCAACAACGACCCCGACCCAAACACCAACCCAAACCCCGACACTAACCCTGACCCTAACCCCGACCCTGACCCTGACCCCGACCCAAACCCCGACATTAACCCTGACCCTAACCCCTACCCTGAACCCGATACCGACACCGACCCTGACACTGACCCTCACCTCGACCCTAACCCCAACCTTTTTCTGTTTTCCTTTTTCCTTTTTTCCCTTTTCCCCTTTTTTCTTTTTCTTTTTTCCTTTTCTTTTTTCTTCTTTTTCTTTTTCATTTCATTTTCTTTTCCTTATTATTTTCCTTTTTTTCTTTCAAACCCGACCAATACCCTGACCCTAAACCTAACCCCGACCCTAACCCTAAACCTAACCCCGACCCTAACCCTGACCCTAATCCGGACCCCGACCCCATCTTCGAACCCAACCCCGACTCTGACACCAACCCCCGATCCTGACTTCATCCCCGACCCTAAACACGACTTTGACCCCTAACCCGAATCCTGACCCTAACCACGACCCTGACCGTGAACCCAGACCCCCACCCAGATCCAAACACCAACCGCAACCCCAACACTAACCCTGACTCTAACCCCGACCCCGACCTTGTCTTCAACCCTGACCCTGACTTCGACCCTGAACCTTGATCCCGACAATGAACCCCGACCCCGACTTTGAGCCTGAAACCGACCCCGACGCCATCTCCAACATCGACCCAACACTAACCCCGACCCCGACCCCGACCCAAACCCCGACCACAACCCTGATCCCAACCCCGACCACGACCCCCGACCCTACACCGACTTCGTACCCGACGCCAACTACAACCCTAACCCGACCTTTTTCTTTGTTTTCCTTTTTTCTTTTTCTTTTTCTTTTTTCCTATTATTATTTTTCTTTTTTCTTTTTCTTTTTCTTTTTCTTTTTCTTTTTCTTTTTCTTTTTCTTTTTCTTTTTCTTTTTCTTTTTCTTTTTCTTTTTCTTTTTCTTGTTTCATTTTCTTTTTCTTTTTTCTTTTTCTCTTTCATTTCATTGTTTTCTTTATTTTTTGTTTTCTTTATATTTTCACTTTTTTCTTTTTTTGTTATTAATTTCTTTTTTCTTTTTCTTTTTTCTTTTTTCCTTTTTCCTTTTTTCTTTTTCTTTTTCTTTTTTCTTTTCATTTTGTTTTTTTCTTTTTTTTCTTTTTTCTATTTCTCTTTTCCTTTTTCTTTTTCATTTCATTTTCTTTTCCTTATTATTTTCCTTTTTTTCTTTTCCTTTTTTCCTTTCTTTTTCTTTTTTCTATTTTCCTTTTTCTTTTTTCTTTTTTCTTTTTTCTTCGTTTTCTTTTTTCTTTTTTTTTCCAATTATCCTCCTTTTCTTTTTCTTTTTCCTTTTTTCTTTCCTTTTTCTTTTTCCTTTTTTCTTTTTTCCCTGGTTTGTTTTTCTTTTTCCTTTCTTTTTTTTTCTTTTTTCTTTTCTCCTTTTTTTTACTTTCTTCTCTTTATATTTTCACTTTTTCCTTTTTTTATTATTAATTTCTGCTTTTTCATTTTTTTTCTTTTTTCATTTGCTTTTTCTTTGTTTTCCTTTTTCCTTTTTTCCCTTTTCCCCTTTTTTCTTATTCTTTTTTCCTTCTCTTTTTTCTTCTTTTTCTTTTTCTTATTCCTTTTTTATTTTTTCTATTTTCCTTTTTTTATTTTTTCCTTTTTTGTATTACTTTTCCTTTTTTCTGTTTTTCATTTTCTTTTTCCAATTTTCTTCTTTTTCTTTTTTTTCTTTTTTCATTTGCTTTTTCTTTTTCTTTTTTTTCTTTTTTCCTTTTTTCCTTTTTCTTTTTCTTTTTCTTTTTTCTTTTCATTTTGTTTTTTTCTTTCTTTTTTTCTTTTTTCTTTTTTCTATTTCTTTTTCATTTCATTTTCTTTTCCTTATTACTTTCGTTTTTTTCTTTTCCTTTTTTCCTTTCTTTTTCTTTTTTCTATTTTTTTCTTTTTTCTTTTTCCATTTCATTTTCTTTTCCTTATTGCTTTCTTTTTTTTCTTTTCCTTTTTTCCTTTCTTTTTCTTTTTTCTTTTTTCTTTTTTCTATTTTTTCATTTCATTTTCTTTTTTCCCCCACTTCTTTTTCCTTTTTCCCTTTTTTGTTTCTTATTCTGTTTTCCTTTTTCCTTTTTCCCTTTTCCCTTCTCTTATTTCTTTTTGTTTTTTCTTTTTCTTTTTTCTTTTTCATTTTCATTTCATTTTTTTTCTTTATTTTTTGGTTTCTTTATATTTTCACTTTTTTCAACCTCAACCCTAACCCCAACCCTAACCCTGACCCTGAACCCATCTTCGACCCTGAACCCGAATCCGAACCCGACCCCCGACCCTAACCCCAACTTTATCCCCGACCCCGACCTCGACCCCGACCCCAACCCCAACTTTGTCCCCGTCCCAGACCCCGACCCTAACCCCGACCCCAACAACGAACCCTGACATCAACTTTGATCCTGACCCTGACCCCATCCCCAAACCCGACCCCGGCTCTAACCCTGACCCAGACCCCAAACCCGACCACTGCCCTAACCCTGACCCCGATCCCAACCCTGACTTTGACCCCAATCCCGACGCCATCCCCATCCCCAACCCTGAGCCCAATCCTAACCCCGAGCCCAACCTTAAAAGTGGGCTTAGATTCTTTATTAGAATATCGACAATTTTTCATCACCAGCGACGAAAATTCAGAAATTTCCTGATGCCACAGGTAATGCATGGAGGACGCTGGTAGGCCAAACTGCTTTTCAAAAGAAATGATAAAATAGATGTTATTTCAAGATCCGAGGTTGAATTTCGTTGTTAAAGATGGTGTTGTTTGTTGTTTTAGAAAATACAGAAAATTTCATCCCCAGCGACGAAAATTCAGAAAATTCATGATGCCACAGGTAAGGCATGAAAGAGGCCAGCTCCAACATATTCCACACCAAAATACTAAAACTGATATTGTGTCAAAAAAATCGACAATTTTTCATCCCCAGAGACAAAAATTCAGAAAATTCATGATGCCGCAGTGAAGGCATGAAGGAGGCCAGGTCCAACATGTTTCACACCGAAATTATAAAATTGATATTGTGTCAAAAAAATCGACAATTTTTCATCCCCAGAGACAAAAATTCAGAAAATTCATGATGCCGCAGTGAAGGCATGAAGGAGGCCAGGTCCAACATGTTTCACACCGAAATGCTAAAATTGATATTGTGTCAAAAAAATCGACAATTTTTCATCCCAAGAGATGAAAATTCAGAAAATTCACGATGTCACAGGGAAGGCATGGAGGAGGTTGGGAGGCTAAAAAATTTCATCCAAAATGCTGAAAGTGATTTTATGTCAACATTCAGAATTGAATTTGCTGCTTAAAAGTGGGCTTAGTTTCTTTTTTAGAAAATCGACAATTTTCCATCGCCAGCGATGAAAATTCAGAAAATTCGTGGTGCCACAGGTAATACATGGAGGACCCTGAGAGGACAAACTGCTTTTCAAAAGAAATGATAAAATAGATGTTATTTCAAGATGCGAGTTTGAATTTCATTGTTAAAGATGGTGTTGGTTGCTTTTTTAAAAAACACAGAAAATTTCATCTCCAGCAAAGAAAATTCAGAAACATCATGATGCCGTAGGGAAGGCAAGAAGGAGGCCAGGTCCAACATGTTTCACACCGAAATGCTAAAACTGATATTGTGTCAAAGAAATCGACAATTTTTCATCCCCAGAGATGAAAATTCAGAAAATTCGTAATGTCACACGGAAGGCATGGAGGAGGTTGGGAAGCTAAAAAATTTCATTCAAAATGCTGAAAGTGATATTATGTCAAGATTCAGAGTTGAATTTGCTGCTTAAAAGTGGGCTTAGAATCTTTATTAGAATATCGACAATTTTTCATCCCCAGCGACGAAAATTCAGAAATTTCCTGATGCCACAGGTAATGCATGGAGGACGCTGGTAGGCCAAACTGCTTTTCAAAAGAAATGATAAAATAGATGTTATTTCAAGATCCGAGGTTGAATTTCGTTGTTAAAGATGGTGTTGGTTGCTTTTTTAAAAAACACAGAAAATTTCATCTCCAGCAAAGAAAATTCAGAAACATCATGATGCCGTAGGGAAGGCAAGAAGGAGGCCAGGTCCAACATGTTTCACACCGAAATGCTAAAACTAATATTGTGTCAAAGAAATCGACAATTTTTCATCCCCAGAGATGAAAATTCAGAAAATTTGTGAAGTCACAGGGAAGGCATGGAGGAGGTTGGGAGGCCAAAAAATTACATTCAAAATGCTGAAAGTGATATTGTGTCAAGATTCAGAGTTGAATCTGCTGCTTAAAAGTGGGCTTAGTTTCTTTTTTAGAAAATTGACAATTTTTCATCCCCAGTAATGAAAATTCAGAAACTTCGTGGTGCCACAGGTAATACATGGAGGAGGCTGGGAGGCCAAACTGTTTTTCAAACGAAATGATAAAATAGATGTTATTTCAAGATGCGAGTTTGAATTTCATTGTTAAAGATGGTGTTGGTTGCTTTTTTAAAAAACACAGAAAATTTCATCTCCAGCAAAGAAAATTCAGAAACATCATGATGCCGTAGGGAAGGCAAGAAGGAGGCCAGGTCCAACATGTTTCACACCGAAATGGTAAAACTGATATTGTGTCAAAGAAATCGACAATTTTTCATCCCCAGAGATGAAAATTCAGAAAATTCGTAATGTCACACGGAAGGCATGGAGGAGGTTGGGAAGCTAAAAAATTTCATTCAAAATGCTGAAAGTGATATTATGTCAAGATTCAGAGTTGAATTTGCTGCTTAAAAGTGGGCTTAGAATCTTTATTAGAATATCGACAATTTTTCATCCCCAGCGACGAAAATTCAGAAATTTCCTGATGCCACAGGTAATGCATGGAGGACGCTGGTAGGCCAAACTGTTTTTCAAACGAAATGATAAAATAGATGTTATTTCAAGATGCGAGTTTGAATTTCATTGTTAAAGATGGTGTTGGTTGCTTTTTTAAAAAACACAGAAAATTTCATCTCCAGCAAAGAAAATTCAGAAACATCATGATGCCGTAGGGAAGGCAAGAAGGAGGCCAGGTCCAACATGTTTCACACCGAAATGCTAAAACTGATATTGTGTCAAAGAAATCGACAATTTTTCATCCCCAGAGATGAAAATTCAGAAAATTCGTAATGTCACACGGAAGGCATGGAGGAGGTTGGGAAGCTAAAAAATTTCATTCAAAATGCTGAAAGTGATATTATGTCAAGATTCAGAGTTGAATTTGCTGCTTAAAAGTGGGCTTAGAATCTTTATTAGAATATCGACAATTTTTCATCCCCAGCGACGAAAATTCAGAAATTTCCTGATGCCACAGGTAATGCATGGAGGACGCTGGTAGGCCAAACTGCTTTTCAAAAGAAATGATAAAATAGATGTTATTTCAAGATCCGAGGTTGAATTTCGTTGTTACATATGGTGTTGGTTGCTTTTTTTAAAAAGACAGAAAATTTCATCTCCAGCAAAGAAAATTCAGAAACATCATGATGGTGCAGGGAAGGCATGAAGGAGGCCAGGTCCAACATGTTTCACACCGAAATGCTAAAACTGATATTGTATCAAAAAAATCGACAATTTTTCATCCCCAGAGATGAAAATTCAGAAAATTTGTGAAGTCACAGGGAAGGCATGGAGGAGGTTGGGAGGCCAAAAAATTACATTCAAAATGCTGAAAGTGATATTGTGTCAAGATTCAGAGTTGAATCTGCTGCTTAAAAGTGGGCTTAGTTTCTTTTTTAGAAAATTGACAATTTTTCATCCCCAGTAATGAAAATTCAGAAACTTCGTGGTGCCACAGGTAATACATGGAGGAAGCTGGGAGGCCAAACTGTTTTTCAAACGAAATGATAAAATAGATGTTATTTCAAGATGCGAGTTTGAATTTCATTGTTAAAGATGGTGTTGGTTGCTTTTTTAAAAAACACAGAAAATTTCATCTCCAGCAAAGAAAATTCAGAAACATCATGATGCCGTAGGGAAGGCAAGAAGGAGGCCAGGTCCAACATGTTTCACACCGAAATGCTAAAACTGATATTGTGTCAAAGAAATCGACAATTTTTCATCCCCAGAGATGAAAATTCAGAAAATTCGTAATGTCACACGGAAGGCATGGAGGAGGTTGGGAAGCTAAAAAATTTCATTCAAAATGCTGAAAGTGATATTGTGTCAAGATTCAGAGTTCAATTTCCTGCTTAAAAGTGGGCTTACTTTCTTTTTTAGAAAATCGACAAATTTTCATTCCCAGTAATGAAAATTCAGAAAATTCGTGGTGCCACAGGTAATACATTTAAGAGGCTGGGAGGCCAAACTGTTTTTCAAACGAAATGATGAAATAGATGTTATTTCAAGATGCGAGGTTGAATTTCATTGTTAAAGATGGTGTTGATTGCTTTTTTAAAAAACACAGAAAATTTCATCTCCAGCAAAGAAAATTCAGAAACATCATGATGCCGCAGGGAAGGCATGGAGGAGGCCAGGTCCAATATGTTTCACACCGAAATGCTAAAACTGATATTGTGTCAAAAAAATCGACAATTTTTCATCCCCAGAGATGAAAATTCAGAAAATTCACGATGTCACAGGGAAGGCATGGAGGAGTTTGGGAGGCTAAAAAATTTCATTCAAAATGCTGAAAGTGATATTATGTCAAGATTCAGAATTGAATTTGCTGCTTAAAAGTGGGCTTAGTTTCTTTTTTAGAAAATCGACAATTTTTCATCCCCAGTAATCAAAATTCAGAAAATTCGTGGTTCCACATGTAATGGATGGAGGACCCTGGGAGGCCAAATTGCTTTTCAAAAGAAATGATAAAATAGATGTTATTTCAAGATCCAAGGTTGAATTTCGTTGTTAAAGATGGTGTTGTTTGTTTTTTTAGAAAATACAGAAAATTTCATCCCCAGCGACGAAAATTCAGAAAATTCGTGATGCCACAGTGAAGGCATGAAGGGAGGCCAGGTCCAACATGTTTCACACCGAAATGCTAAAACTGATATTGTGTCAAAAAAATCGACAATTTTTCATCCCCAGCGATGAAAATTCAGAAAATTCGTGAAGTCACAGGGAAGGCATGGAGGAGGTTGGGAGGCCAAAAAATTACATTCAAAATGCTGAAAGTGATATTGTGTCATATATTCAGAGTTGAATTTCCTGCTTAAAAGTGGGCTTAGTTTCTTTTTTAGAAAATCGACAATTTTTCATCCCCAGTAATGAAAATTCAGAAAATTCGTGGTGCCACAGGTAATGGATGGAGGACCCTGGGAGGCCAAACTGCTTTTCAAAAGAAATGATAAAATAGATGTTATTTCAAGATCCGAGGTTGAATTTCGTTGTTAAAGATGGTG
Organism: Azemiops feae; assembly: GCA_023970755.1. Classification (NCBI taxonomy): domain Eukaryota; kingdom Metazoa; phylum Chordata; class Lepidosauria; order Squamata; family Viperidae; genus Azemiops; species Azemiops feae. The sequence continues at coordinate 41,141 of JALGBA010001999.1, forward strand.
TTGTTTGTTTTTTTTAGAAAATACAGAAAATTTCATCCCCAGCAACGAAAATTCAGAAAATTCATGATGCCACAGGTAAGGCATGAAGGAGGCCAGCTCCAACATATTTCACACCAAAATGCTAAAACTGATATTGTGTCAAAAAAATTGACAATTTTTCATCCCCAGAGACAAAAATTCAGAAAATTCATGATGCCGCAGTGAAGGCATGAAGGAGGCCAGGTCCAACATGTTTCACACCGAAATGCTAAAATTGATATTGTGTCAAAAAAATCGACAATTTTTCATCCCCAGAGATGAAAATTCAGAAAATTCGTGAAGCCACAGGGAAGGCATGGAGGAGGTTGGGAGGCCAAAAAATTACATTCAAAATGCTGAAAGTGATATTGTGTGAAGATTCAGAGTTCAATTTCCTGCTTAAAAGTGGGCTTACTTTCTTTTTTAGAAAATCGACAAATTTTCATTCCCAGTAATGAAAATTCAGAAAATTCGTGGTGCCACAGGTAATACATTTAAGAGGCTGGGAGGCCAAACTGTTTTTCAAACGAAATGATGAAATAGATGTTATTTCAAGATGCGAGGTTGAATTTCATTGTTAAAGATGGTGTTGATTGCTTTTTTAAAAAACACAGAAAATTTCATCTCCAGCAAAGAAAATTCAGAAACATCATGATGCCGCAGGGAAGGCATGGAGGAGGCCAGGTCCAATATGTTTCACACCGAAATGCTAAAACTGATATTGTGTCAAAAAAATCGACAATTTTTCATCCCCAGAGATGAAAATTCAGAAAATTCACGATGTCACAGGGAAGGCATGGAGGAGTTTGGGAGGCTAAAAAATTTCATTCAAAATGCTGAAAGTGATATTATGTCAAGATTCAGAATTGAATTTGCTGCTTAAAAGTGGGCTTAGTTTCTTTTTTAGAAAATCGACAATTTTTCATCCCCAGTAATCAAAATTCAGAAAATTCGTGGTTCCACATGTAATGGATGGAGGACCCTGGGAGGCCAAATTGCTTTTCAAAAGAAATGATAAAATAGATGTTATTTCAAGATCCAAGGTTGAATTTCGTTGTTAAAGATGGTGTTGTTTGTTTTTTTAGAAAATACAGAAAATTTCATCCCCAGCGACGAAAATTCAGAAAATTCGTGATGCCACAGTGAAGGCATGAAGGGAGGCCAGGTCCAACATGTTTCACACCGAAATGCTAAAACTGATATTGTGTCAAAAAAATCGACAATTTTTCATCCCCAGCGATGAAAATTCAGAAAATTCGTGAAGTCACAGGGAAGGCATGGAGGAGGTTGGGAGGCCAAAAAATTACATTCAAAATGCTGAAAGTGATATTGTGTCAAAAAAATCGACAATTTTTCATCCCCAGAGATGAAAATTCAGAAAATTCACGATGTCACAGGGAAGGCATGGAGGAGGTTGGGAGGCTAAAAAATTTCATCCAAAATGCTGAAAGTGATTTTATGTCAACATTCAGAATTGAATTTGCTGCTTAAAAGTGGGCTTAGTTTCTTTTTTAGAAAATCGACAATTTTCCATCACCAGCGATGAAAATTCAGAAAATTCGTGGTGCCACAGGTAATACATGGAGGAGGCTGGCAGGCCAAACTGTTTTTCAAACGAAATGATAAAATAGATGTTATTTCAAGATCCGAGGTTGAATTTTGTTGTTACATATGGTGTTGGTTGCTTTTTTTAAAAAGACAGAAAATTTCATCTCCAGCAAAGAAAATTCAGAAACATCATGATGGTGCAGGGAAGGCATGAAGGAGGCCAGGTCCAACATGTTTCACACTGAAATGCTAAAACTGATACTGTATCAAAAAAATCGACAATTTTTCATCCCCAGAGATGAAAATTCAGAAAATTTGTGAAGTCACAGGGAAGGCATGGAGGAGGTTGGGAGGCCAAAAAATTACATTCAAAATGCTGAAAGTGATATTGTGTCAAGATTCAGAGTTGAATCTGCTGCTTAAAAGTGGGCTTAGTTTCTTTTTTAGAAAATTGACAATTTTTCATCCCCAGTAATGAAAATTCAGAAAATTCGTGGTGCCACAGGTAATACATGGAGGAGGCTGGGAGGCCAAATTGTTTTTCAAACAAATTGATAAAATAGATGTTATTTCAAGATCCGAGGTTGAATTTCATTGTTAAAGATGGTGTTGTTTGTTTTTTTAGAAAATACAGAAAATTTCATCTCCAGCAACGAAAATTCAGAAAATTCATGATGCCACAGGTAAGGCATGAAAGAGGCCAGCTCCAACATATTTCACACCAAAATACTAAAACTGATATTGTGTCAAAAAAATCGACAATTTTTCATCCCCAGAGACAAAAATTCAGAAAATTCATGATGCTGCAGTGAAGGCATGAAGGAGGCCAGGTCCAACATGTTTCACACCGAAATGCTAAAATTGATATTGTGTCAAAAAAATCGACAATTTTTCATCCCCAGAGATGAAAATTCAGAAAATTCGTGAAGCCACAGGGAAGGCATGGAGGAGGTTGGGAGGCCAAAAAATTACATTCAAAATGCTGAAAGTGATATTGTGTGAAGATTCAGAGTTCAATTTCCTGCTTAAAAGTGGGCTTACTTTCTTTTTTAGAAAATCGACAAATTTTCATTCCCAGTAATGAAAATTCAGAAAATTCGTGGTGCCACAGGTAATACATTTAAGAGGCTGGGAGGCCAAACTGTTTTTCAAACGAAATGATGAAATAGATGTTATTTCAAGATGCGAGGTTGAATTTCATTGTTAAAGATGGTGTTGATTGCTTTTTTAAAAAACACAGAAAATTTCATCTCCAGCAAAGAAAATTCAGAAACATCATGATGCCGCAGGGAAGGCATGGAGGAGGCCAGGTCCAATATGTTTCACACCGAAATGCTAAAACTGATATTGTGTCAAAAAAATCGACAATTTTTCATCCCCAGAGATGAAAATTCAGAAAATTCACGATGTCACCGGGAAGGCATGGAGGAGTTTGGGAGGCTAAAAAATTTCATTCAAAATGCTGAAAGTGATATTATGTCAAGATTCAGAGTTGAATTTCCTGCTTAAAAGTGGGCTTAGATTCTTTTTTAGAAAATCGACAATTTTTCATCCCCAGTAATGAAAATTCAGAAAATTCGTGGTGCCACAGGTAATGGATGGAGGACCCTGGGAGGCCAAACTGCTTTTCAAAAGAAATGATAAAATAGATGTTATTTCAAGATCCGAGGTTGAATTTCGTTGTTAAAGATGGTGTTGTTTGTTTTTTTGGAAAATACAGAAAATTTCATCTCCAGCAACGAAAATTCAGAAAATTCATGATGCCACAGGTAAGGCATGAAGGAGGCGAGCTCCAACATATTTCACACCAAAATACTAAAACTGATATTGTGTCAAAAAAATCGACAATTTTTCATCCCCAGAGACAAAAGTTCAGAAAATTCATGATGCCACAGTGAAGGCAAGAAGGAGGCCAGGTCCAACATGTTTCACACCGAAATGCTAAAATTGATATTGTGTCAAAAAAATCGACAATTTTTCATCCCCAGAGATGAAAATTCAGAAAATTCGTGAAGCCACAGGGAAGGCATGGAGGAGGTTGGGAGGCTAAAAAATTTCATTCAAAATGCTGAAAGTGATATTATGTCAACATTCAGAATTGAATTTGCTGCTTAAAAGTGGGCTTAGTTTCTTTTTTAGAAAATCGACAATTTTTCATCGCCAGCGATGAAAATTCAGAAAATTCGTGGTGCCACAGGTAATACATGGAGGAGGCTGGGAGGCCAAACTGTTTTTCAAATGAAATGATAAAATAGATGTTATTTCAAGATCCGAGGTTGAATTTTGTTGTTACATATGGTGTTGGTTGCTTTTTTTAAAAAGACAGAAAATTTCATCTCCAGCAAAGAAAATTCAGAAACATCATGATGGTGCAGGGAAGGCATGAAGGAGGCCAGGTCCAATATGTTTCACACCGAAATGCTAAAACTGATATTGTTTCAAAAAAATCGACAATTTTTCATCCCAATCGATGAAAATTCAGAAAATTCGTGAAGCCACAGGGAAGGCATGGAGGAGGTTGGGAGGCCAAAAAATTACATTCAAAATGCTGAAAGTGATATTGTGTCATGATTCAGAGTTGAATTTCCTGCTTAAAAGTGGGCTTAGTTTCTTTTTTAGAAAATCGACAATTTTTCATCCCCAGTAATGAAAATTCAGAAAATTCGTGGTGCCACAGGTAATGGATGGAGGACCTTGGGACGCCAAACTGCTTTTCAAAAGAAATGATAAAATAGATGTTATTTCAAGATCCGAGGTTGAATTTCGTTGTTAAAGATGGTGTTGTTTGTTTTTTTAGAAAATACAGAAAATTTCATCCCCAGCGACGAAAATTCAGAAAATTCGTGATGCCACAGTGAAGGCATGAAGGAGGCCAGGTCCAACATGTTTCACACCGAAATGCTAAAACTGATATTGTGTCAAAGAAATCGACAATTTTTCATCCCCAGAGATGAAAATTCAGAAAATTCGTAATGTCACACGGAAGGCATGGAGGAGGTTGGGAGGCTAAAAAATTTCATTCAAAATGCTGAAAGTGATATTATGTCAAGATTCAGAGTTGAATTTGCTGCTTAAAAGTGGGCTTAGATTCTTTATTAGAATATCGACAATTTTTCATCCCCAGCGACGAAAATTCAGAAAATTCATGATGCCACAGGTAAGGCATGAAAGAGGCCAGCTCCAACATATTTCACACCAAAATACTAAAACTGATATTGTGTCAAAAAAATCGACAATTTTTCATCCCCAGAGACAAAAGTTCAGAAAATTCATGATGCCACAGTGAAGGCATGAAGGAGGCCAGGTCCAACATGTTTCACACCGAAATGCTAAAACTGATATTGTGTCAAAAAAATCGACAATTTTTCATCCCCAGAGATGAAAATTCAGAAAATTCACGATGTCACAGGGGAGGCATGGAGGAGGTTGGGAGGCTAAAAAATTTCATCCAAAATGCTGAAAGTGATTTTATGTCAACATTCAGAATTGAATTTGCTGCTTAAAAGTGGGCTTAGTTTCTTTTTTAGAAAATCGACAATTTTCCATCGCCAGCGATGAAAATTCAGAAAATTCGTGGTGCCACAGGTAATACATGGAGGAGGCTGGCAGGCCAAACTGTTTTTCAAACGAAATGATAAAATAGATGTTATTTCAAGATGCGAGGTTGAATTTCATTGTTACATATGGTGTTGGTTGCTTTTTTTAAAAAGACAGAAAATTTCATCTCCAGCAAAGAAAATTCAGAAACATCATGATGGTGCAGGGAAGGCATGAAGGAGGCCAGGTCCAACATGTTTCACACTGAAATGCTAAAACTGATATTGTATCAAAAAAATCGACAATTTTTCATCCCCAGAGATGAAAATTCAGAAAATTTGTGAAGTCACAGGGAAGGCATGGAGGAGGTTGGGAGGCCAAAAAATTACATTCAAAATGCTGAAAGTGATATTATGTCATATATTCAGAGATGAATTTCCTGCTTAAAAGTGGGCTTAGTTTCTTTTTTAGAAAATCGACAATTTTTCATCCCCAGTAATGAAAATTCAGAAAATTCGTGGTGCCACAGGTAATGGATGGAGGACCCTGGGAGGCCAAACTGCTTTTCAAAAGAAATGATAAAATAGATGTTATTTCAAGATCCGAGGTTGAATTTCGTTGTTACATATGGTGTTGGTTGCTTTTTTAAAAAAGACAGAAAATTTCATCTCCAGCAAAGGAAATTCAGAAACATCATGATGCTGCAGGGAAGGCATGAAGGAGGCCAGGTCCAATATGTTTCACACCGAAATGCTAAAACTGATATTGTTTCAAAAAAATCGACAATTTTTCATCCCAATCGATGAAAATTCAGAAAATTCGTGAAGCCACAGGGAAGGCATGGAGGAGGTTGGGAGGCCAAAAAATTACATTCAAAATGCTGAAAGTGATATTGTGTCATGATTCAGAGTTGAATTTCCTGCTTAAAAGTGGGCTTAGTTTCTTTTTTAGAAAATCGACAATTTTTCATCCCCAGTAATGAAAATTCAGAAAATTCGTGGTGCCACAGTAAGCATGAAGAAGGCCAGCTCCAACATATTTCACACCAAAATACTAAACTGATATTGTGTCAAAAATCGACAATATTTTCATCCCAGAGATACAAAATTCAGAAAATTCGTGATGCCACAGTGAAGGCATGAAGGAGGCCAGGTCCAACATGTTTCACACCGAAATGCTAAAACTGATATTGTGTCAAAAAAATCGACAATTTTTCATCCCCAGCGATGAAAATTCAGAAAATTCGTGAAGTCACAGGGAAGGCATGGAGGAGGTTGGGAGGCCAAAAAATTACATTCAAAATGCTGAAAGTGATATTGTGTCATATATTCAGAGTTGAATTTCCTGCTTAAAAGTGGGCTTAGATTCTTTTTTAGAAAATCGACAATTTTTCATCGCCAGCGATGAAAATTCAGAAAATTCGTGGTGCCACAGGTAATACATGGAGGAGGCTGGGAGGCCAAACTGTTTTTCAAATGAAATGATAAAATAGATGTTATTTCAAGATCCGAGGTTGAATTTTGTTGTTACATATGGTGTTGGTTGCTTTTTTTAAAAAGACAGAAAATTTCATCTCCAGCAAAGAAAATTCAGAAACATCATGATGGTGCAGGGAAGGCATGAAGGAGGCCAGGTCCAACATGTTTCACACCGAAATGCTAAAACTGATATTGTATCAAAAAAATCGACAATTTTTCATCCCCAGAGATGAAAATTCAGAAAATTTGTGAAGTCACAGGGAAGGCATGGAGGAGGTTGGGAGGCCAAAAAATTACATTCAAAATGCTGAAAGTGATATTGTGTCAAGATTCAGAGTTGAATCTGCTGCTTAAAAGTGGGCTTAGTTTCTTTTTTAGAAAATTGACAATTTTTCATCCCCAGTAATGAAAATTCAGAAAATTCGTGGTGCCACAGGTAATACATGGAGGAGGCTGGGAGGCCAAATTGTTTTTCAAACAAATTGATAAAATAGATGTTATTTCAAAATCCGAGGTTGAATTTCGTTGTTACATATGGTATTGGTTGCTTTTTTAAAAAAGACAGAAAATTTCATCTCCAGCAAAGGAAATTCAGAAACATCATAATGCTGCAGGGAAGGCATGAAGGAGGCCAGGTCCAATATGTTTCACACCGAAATGCTAAAACTGATATTGTTTCAAAAAAATCGACAATTTTTCATCCCCATCGATGAAAATTCAGAAAATTCGTGAAGCCACAGGGAAGGCATGGAGGAGGTTGGGAGGACAAACTGCTTTTCAAAAGAAATGATAAAATAGATGTTATTTCAAGATCCGAGGTTGAATTTTGTTGTTAAAGATGGTGTTTGTTTTTTTTAAAAAATACAGAAAATTTCATCCCCAGCGACGAAAATTCAGAAAATTTGTGATGCCGCAGTGAAGGCATGAAGGAGGCCAGGTCCAACATGTTTCACACCGAAATGCTAAAACTGATATTGTGTCAAAAAGATCGACAATTTTTCATCCCCAGAGATGAAAATTCAGAAAATTCGTGAAGCCACAGGGAAGGCATGGAGGAGGTTGGGAGGCCAAAAAATTACATTCAAAATGCTGAAAGTGATATTGTGTGAAGATTCAGAGTTCAATTTTCTGCTTAAAAGTGGGCTTACTTTCTTTTTTAGAAAATCGACAAATTTTCATTCCCAGTAATGAAAATTCAGAAAATTCGTGGTGCCACAGGTAATGGATGGAGGACCCTGAGAGGACAAACTGCTTTTCAAAAGAAATGATAAAATAGATGTTATTTCAAGATCCGAGGTTGAATTTTGTTGTTAAAGATGGTGTTTGTTTTTTTTAAAAAATACAGAAAATTTCATCCCCAGCGACGAAAATTCAGAAAATTTGTGATGCCGCAGTGAAGGCATGAAGGAGGCCAGGTCCAACATGTTTCACACCGAAATGCTAAAACTGATATTGTGTCAAAAAGATCGACAATTTTTCATCCCCAGAGATGAAAATTCAGAAAATTCGTGATGTCACAGGGAAGGCATGAAGGAGGTTGGGAGGCCAAAAAATTACATTCAAAATGCTGAAAGTGATATTGTGTCAAAGATTCAGAGTTGAATCTGCTGCTTAAAAGTGGGGTTAGTTTCTTTTTTAGAAAATTGACAATTTTTCATCCCCAGTAATGAAAATTCAGAAAATTCGTGGTGCAACAGGTAATACATGGAGGAGGCTGGGAGGCCAAATTGTTTTTCAAACAAATTGATAAAATAGATGTTATTTCAAAATCCGAGGTTGAATTTCGTTGTTACATATGGTGTTGGTTGCTTTTTTAAAAAAGACAGAAAATTTCATCTCCAGCAAAGGAAATTCAGAAACATCATAATGCTGCAGGGAAGGCAAGAAGGAGGCCAGGTCCAATATGTTTCACACCGAAATGCTAAAACTGATATTGTGTCAAAGAAATCGACAATTTTTCATCCCCAGAGATGAAAATTCAGAAAATTCATAATGTCACACGGAAGGCATGGAGGAGGTTGGGAAGCTAAAAAATTTCGTTCAAAATGCTGAAAGTGATATTATATCAAGATTCAGAGTTGAATTTGCTGCTTAAAAGTGGGCTTAGAATCTTTATTAGAATATCGACAATTTTTCATCCCCAGCGACGAAAATTCAGAAATTTCCTGATGCCACAGGTAGTGCATGGAGGACGCTGGTAGGCCAAACTGCTTTTCAAAAGAAATGATAAAATAGATGTTATTTCAAGATCCGAGGTTGAATTTCGTTGTTAAAGATGGTGTTGTTTGTTGTTTTAGAAAATACAGAAAATTTCATCCCCAGCGACGAAAATTCAGAAAATTCATGATGCCACATTTAAGGCTCCCAGCTCCAACATATTTCACACCAAAATGCTAAAACTGATATTGTGTCAAAAAAATCGACAATTTTTCATCCCCAGAGACAAAAATTCAGAAAATTCATGATGCCGCAGTGAAGGCATGAAGGAGGCCAGGTCCAACATGTTTCACACCGAAATGCTAAAATTGATATTGTGTCAAAAAAATCGACAATTTTTCATCCCCAGAGATGAAAATTCAGAAAATTCGTGAAGCCACAGGGAAGGCATGGAGGAGGTTGGGAGGCCAAAAAATTTCATTCAAAATGCTGAAAGTGATATTATGTCAAGATTCAGAATTGAATTTGCTGCTTAAAAGTGGGCTTAGAATCTTTATTAGAATATCGACAATTTTTCATCCCCAGTAATGAAAATTCAGAAATTTCCTGATGCCACAGGTAGTGCATGGAGGACGCTGGTAGGCCAAACTGCTTTTCAAAAGAAATGATAAAATAGATGTTATTTCAAGATCCGAGGTTGAATTTCGTTGTTAAAGATGGTGTTGTTTGTTTTTTTAGAAAATACAGAAAATTTCATCCCCAGCGACGAAAATTCAGAAAATTCGTGATGCCACAGTGAAGGCATGAAGGAGGCCAGGTCCAACATGTTTCACACCGAAATGCTAAAACTGATATTGTGTCAAAAAAATCGACAATTTTTCATCCCCAGAGACAAAAATTCAGAAAATTCATGATGCCGCAGTGAAGGCATGAAGGAGGTCAGGTCCAACATGTTTCACACCGAAATGCTAAAACTGATATTGTGTCAAAAAAATCGACAATTTTTCATCCCCAGAGATGAAAATTCAGAAAATTCACGATGTCACAGGGAAGGCATGGAGGAGGTTGGGAGGCTAAAAAATTTCATTCAAAATGCTGAAAGTGATATTATGTCAACATTCAGAATTGAATTTGCTGCTTAAAAGTGGGCTTAGTTTCTTTTTTAGAAAATCGACAATTTTTCATCCCCAGTAATGAAAATTCAGAAAATTCGTGGTGCCACAGGTAATACATGGAGGAGGCTGGGAGGCCAAATTGTTTTTCAAACAAATTGATAAAATAGATGTTATTTCAAAATCCGAGGTTGAATTTCGTTGTTACATATGGTGTTGGTTGCTTTTTTAAAAAAGACAGAAAATTTCATCTCCAGCAAAGGAAATTCAGAAACATCATGATGCTGCAGGGAAGGCATGAAGGAGGCCAGGTCCAATATGTTTCACACCGAAATGCTAAAACTGATATTGTTTCAAAAAAATCGACAATTTTTCATCCCAATCGATGAAAATTCAGAAAATTCGTGAAGCCACAGGGAAGGCATGGAGGAGGTTGGGAGGCCAAAAAATTACATTCAAAATGCTGAAAGTGATATTGTGTCATGATTCAGAGTTGAATTTCCTGCTTAAAAGTGGGCTTAGTTTCTTTTTTAGAAAATCGACAATTTTTCATCCCCAGTAATGAAAATTCAGAAAATTCGTGGTGCCACAGGTAATGGATGGAGGACCTTGGGACGCCAAACTGCTTTTCAAAAGAAATGATAAAATAGATGTTATTTCAAGATCCGAGGTTGAATTTCGTTGTTAAAGATGGTGTTGTTTGTTTTTTTAGAAAATACAGAAAATTTCATCTCCAGCAACGAAAATTCAGAAAATTCATGATACCACAGGTAAGGCATGAAGGAGGCGAGCTCCAACATATTTCACACCAAAATGCTAAAACTGATATTGTGTCAAAAAAATCGACAATTTTTCATCCGCAGGGACGAAAATTCAGAAAATTCATGATGCCGCAGTGAAGGCATGAAGGAGGCCAGGTCCAACGTGTTTCACACCAAAATGCTAAAACTGATATTGTGTCAAAAAAATCGACAATTTTTCATCCCCATCGATGAAAATTCAGAAAATTCATGATGCCGCAGTGAAGGCATGAAGGAGGCCAGGTCCAACATGTTTCATACCGAAATGCTAAAACTGATATTGTGTCAAACAAATCGACAATTTTTCATCTCCAGCGATGAAAATTCAGAAAATTCGTAAAGTCACAGGGAAGGCATGGAGGAGGTTGGGAGGCCAAAAAATTACATTCAAAATGCTGAAAGTGATGTTGTGTCAAGATTCAGAGTTGAATTTCCTGCTTAAAAGTGGGCTTACTTTCTTTTTTAGAAAATCGACAATTTTTCATCCCCAGTAATGAAAATTCAGAAAATTCGTGGTGCCACAGGTAATGGATGGAGGACCCTGGGAGGCCAAACTGCTTTTCAAAAGAAATGATAAAATAGATGTTATTTCAAGATCCGAGGTTGAATTTCGTTGTTAAAGATCGTGTTGTTTGTTTTTTTAGAAAATACAGAAAATTTCATCCCCAGCGACGAAAATTGAGAAAATTCGTGATGCCACAGTGAAGGCATGAAGGAGGCCAGGTCCAACATGTTTCACACTGAAATGCTAAAACTGATATTGTGTCAAAAAAATCGACAATTTTTCATCCCCAGAGATGAAAATTCAGAAAATTCATGATGCCGCAGTGAAGGCATGAAGGAGGCCAGGTCCAACATGTTTCACACCGAAATTGTAAAACTGATATTGTGTCAAAAAAATCGACAATTTTTCATCCCCAGAGATGAAAATTCAGAAAATTCGTGAAGTCACAGGGAAGGCATGAAGGAGGTTGGGAGGCTAAAAAATTTCATTCAAAATGCTGAAAGTGATATTATGTCAAGATTCAGAATTGAATTTGCTGCTTAAAAGTGGGCTTAGTTTCTTTTTTAGAAAATCGACAATTTTTCATCGCCAGCGATGAAAATTCAGAAAATTCGTGGTGCTTAGGTAATACATGGAGGAGGCTGGCAGGCCAAACTGTTTTTCAAATGAAATGATAAAATAGATGTTATTTCAAGATGCGAGGTTGAATTTCGTTGTTACATATGGTGTTGGTTGCTTTTTTAAAAAACATAGAAAATTTCATCCCCAGCGACAAAAATTCAGAAAATTCATGATGCCACAGTGAAGGCATGAAGAAGGCCAGGTCCAACATATTTCACACCGAAATGCTAAAACTGATATTGTGTCAAAAAAATCGACAATTTTTCATCCCCAGAGATGAAAATTCAGAAAATTCGTGAAGTCACAGGGAAGGCATGAAGGAGGTTGGGAGGCTAAAAAATTTCATTCAAAATGCTGAAAGTGATATTATGTCAAGATTCAGAATTGAATTTGCTGCTTAAAAGTGGGCTTAGTTTCTTTTTTAGAAAATCGACAATTTTTCATCGCCAGCGATGAAAATTCAGAAAATTCGTGGTGCCACAGGTAATACATGGAGGAGGCTGGGAGGCCAAATTGTTTTTCAAACAAATTGATAAAATAGATGTTATTTCAAAATCCGAGGTTGAATTTCGTTGTTACATATGGTGTTGGTTGCTTTTTTAAAAAAGACAGAATATTTCATCTCCAGCAAAGGAAATTCAGAAACATCATGATGCTGCAGGGAAGGCATGAAGGAGGCCAGGTCCAATATGTTTCACACCGAAATGCTAAAACTGATATTGTTTCAAAAAAATCGACAATTTTTCATCCCAATCGATGAAAATTCAGAAAATTCGTGAAGCCACAGGGAAGGCATGGAGGAGGTTGGGAGGCCAAAAAATTACATTCAAAATGCTGAAAGTGATATTGTGTCATGATTCAGAGTTGAATTTCCTGCTTAAAAGTGGGCTTAGTTTCTTTTTTAGAAAATCGACAATTTTTCATCCCCAGTAATGAAAATTCAGAAAATTCGTGGTGCCACAGGTAATGGATGGAGGACCTTGGGACGCCAAACTGCTTTTCAAAAGAAATGATAAAATAGATGTTATTTCAAGATCCGAGGTTGAATTTCGTTGTTAAAGATGGTGTTGTTTGTTTTTTTAGAAAATACAGAAAATTTCATCTCCAGCAACGAAAATTCAGAAAATTCATGATACCACAGGTAAGGCATGAAGGAGGCGAGCTCCAACATATTTCACACCAAAATGCTAAAACTGATATTGTGTCAAAAAAATCGACAATTTTTCATCCGCAGGGACGAAAATTCAGAAAATTCATGATGCCGCAGTGAAGGCATGAAGGAGGCCAGGTCCAACGTGTTTCACACCAAAATGCTAAAACTGATATTGTGTCAAAAAAATCGACAATTTTTCATCCCCATCGATGAAAATTCAGAAAATTCATGATGCCGCAGTGAAGGCATGAAGGAGGCCAGGTCCAACATGTTTCATACCGAAATGCTAAAACTGATATTGTGTCAAACAAATCGACGATTTTTCATCTCCAGCGATGAAAATTCAGAAAATTCGTAAAGTCACAGGGAAGGCATGGAGGAGGTTGGGAGGCCAAAAAATTACATTCAAAATGCTGAAAGTGATGTTGTGTCAAGATTCAGAGTTGAATTTCCTGCTTAAAAGTGGGCTTACTTTCTTTTTTAGAAAATCGACAATTTTTCATCCCCAGTAATGAAAATTCAGAAAATTCGTGGTGCCACAGGTAATGGATGGAGGACCCTGGGAGGCCAAACTGCTTTTCAAAAGAAATGATAAAATAGATGTTATTTCAAGATCCGAGGTTGAATTTCGTTGTTAAAGATCGTGTTGTTTGTTTTTTTAGAAAATACAGAAAATTTCATCCCCAGCGACGAAAATTGAGAAAATTCGTGATGCCACAGTGAAGGCATGAAGGAGGCCAGGTCCAACATGTTTCACACTGAAATGCTAAAACTGATATTGTGTCAAAAAAATCGACAATTTTTCATCCCCAGAGATGAAAATTCAGAAAATTCATGATGCCGCAGTGAAGGCATGAAGGAGGCCAGGTCCAACATGTTTCACACCGAAATGGTAAAACTGATATTGTGTCAAAAAAATCGACAATTTTTCATCCCCAGAGATGAAAATTCAGAAAATTCGTGAAGTCACAGGGAAGGCATGAAGGAGGTTGGGAGGCTAAAAAATTTCATTCAAAATGCTGAAAGTGATATTATGTCAAGATTCAGAATTGAATTTGCTGCTTAAAAGTGGGCTTAGTTTCTTTTTTAGAAAATCGACAATTTTTCATCGCCAGCGATGAAAATTCAGAAAATTCGTGGTGCCACAGGAAATACATGGAGGAGGCTGGCAGGCCAAACTGTTTTTCAAATGAAATGATAAAATAGATGTTATTTCAAGATGCGAGGTTGAATTTCGTTGTTACATATGGTGTTGGTTGCTTTTTTTAAAAAGACAGAAAATTTCATCTCCAGCATTGAAAATTCAGAAACATCATGATGGTGCAGGGAAGGCATGAAGGAGGCCAGGTCCAACATGTTTCACACTGAAATGCTAAAACTAATATTGTATCAAAAAAATCGACAATTTTTCATCCCCAGCGATGAAAATTCAGAAAATCCGTGAAGTCACAGGGAAGGCATGGAGGAGGTTGGGAGGCTAAAAAATTTCATTCAAAATGCTGAAAGTGATATTGTGTCAAGATTCAGAGTTGAATTTCCTGCTTAAAAGTGGGCTTAGTTTCTTTTTTAGAAAATCGACAATTTTTCATCCCCAGTAATGAAAATTCAGAAAATTCGTGGTTCCACAGGTAATGGATGGAGGACCCTTGGAGGCCAAACTGCTTTTCAAAAGAAATGATAAAATAGATGTTATTTCAAGATCCGAGGTTGAATTTCGTTGTTAAAGATGGTGTTGTTTGTTTTTTTAGAAAATACAGAAAATTTCATCCCCAGCAACGAAAATTCAGAAAATTCGTGATGCCACAGTGAAGGCATGAAGGAGGCCAGGTCCAACATGTTTCACACTGAAATGCTAAAACTGATATTGTGTCAAAAAAATCGACAATTTTTCATCCCCAGCGACAAAAATTCAGAAAATTCATGATGCCGCAGTGAAGGCATGAAGGAGGCCAGGTCCAACATGTTTCACACCGAAATGCTAAAATTGATATTGTGTCAAAAAAATCGACAATTTTTATCCCCAGAGATGAAAATTCAGAAAATTCACGATGTCACAGGGAAGGCATGGAGGAGGTTGGGAGGCTAAAAAATTTCATTCAAAATGCTGAAAGTGATATTATGTCAACATTCAGAATTGAATTTGCTGCTTAAAAGTGGGCTTACTTTCTTTTTTAGAAAATCGATAATTTTTCATCGCCAGCGATGAAAATTCAGAAAATTCGTGGTGCCACAGGTAATACATGGAGGAGGCTGGGAGGCCAAACTGTTTTTCAAATGAAATGATAAAATAGATGTTATTTCAAGATGCGAGGTTGAATTTCATTGTTAAAGATGGTGTTGGTTGCTTTTTTAAAAAACACAGAAAATTTCATCCCCAGCGACAAAAATTCAGAAAATTCATGATGCCGCAGTGAAGGCATGAAGGAGGCCAGGTCCAACATATTTCACACCGAAATGCTAAAACTGATATTGTGTCAAAAAAATCGACAATTTTTCATCCCCAGAGATGAAAATTCAGAAAATTCGTGAAGTCACAGGGAAGGCATGAAGGAGGTTGGGAGGCTAAAAAATTTCATTCAAAATGCTGAAAGTGATATTATGTCAAGATTCAGAATTGAATTTGCTGCTTAAAAGTGGGCTTAGTTTCTTTTTTAGAAAATCGACAATTTTTCATCGCCAGCGATGAAAATTCAGAAAATTCGTGGTGCCACAGGTAATACATGGAGGAGGCTGGCAGGCCAAACTGTTTTTCAAATGAAATGATAAAATAGATGTTATTTCAAGATGCGAGGTTGAATTTCGTTGTTACATATGGTGTTGGTTGCTCTTTTTAAAAAGACAGAAAATTTCATCTCCAGCAAAGAAAATTCAGAAACATCATGATGGTGCAGGGAAGGCATGAAGGAGCCCAGGTCCAACATGTTTCACACTGAAATGCTAAAACTAATATTGTATCAAAAAAATCGACAATTTTTCATCCCCAGCGATGAAAATTCAGAAAATCCGTGAAGTCACAGGGAAGGCATGGAGGAGGTTGGGAGGCCAAAAAATTACATTCAAAATGCTGAAAGTGATATTGTGTCATGATTCAGAGTTGAATTTCCTGCTTAAAAGTGGGCTTAGTTTCTTTTTTAGAAAATCGACAATTTTTCATCCCCAGTAATGAAAATTCAGAAAATTCGTGGTGCCACAGGTAATGGATGGAGGACCCTGGGAGGCCAAACTGCTTTTCAAAAGAAATGATAAAATAGATGTTATTTCAAGATCCGAGGTTGAATTTCGTTGTCAAAGATGGTGTTGTTTGTTTTTTTTAGAAAATACAGAAAATTTCATCCCCAGCAACGAAAATTCAGAAAATTCATGATGCCACAGGTAAGGCATGAAGGAGGCCAGCTCCAACATATTTCACACCAAAATGCTAAAACTGATATTGTGTGAAAAAAATTGACAATTTTTCATCCCCAGCGACGAAAATTCAGAAAATTCATGATGCCGCAGTGAAGGCATGAAGGAGGCCAGGTCCAACATGTTTCACACTGAAATGCTAAAACTGATATTGTGTCAAAAAAATCGACAATTTTTCATCTGCAGCGATGAAAATTCAGAAAATTCATGATGTCACAGGGAAGGCATGGAAGAGTTTGGGAGTCCAAAAAATTACATTCAAAATGCTGAAAGTGATGTTGTGTCATGATTCAGAGTTGAATTTCCTGCTTAAAAGTGGGCTTAGTTTCTTTTTTAGAAAATCGACAATTTTTCATCCCCAGTAATGAAAATTCAGAAAATTCGTGGTGCCACAGGTAATGCATGGAGGAGGCTGGGAGGCCAAACTGCTTTTCAAAAGAAATGATAAAATAGATGTTATTTCAAGATCCGAGGTTGAATTTCGTTGTTAAAGATGGTGTTGTTTTTTTTTTTTAGAAAATACAGAAAATTTCATCACCAGCAACGAAAATTCAGAAAATTCATGATGCCACAGGTAAGGCATGAAGGAGGCCAGCTCCAACATATTTCACACCAAAATGCTAAAACTGATATTGTGTCAAAAAAATCGACAATTTTTCATCCCCAGCGACGAAAATTCAGGAAATTCATGATGCCGCAGTGAAGGCATGAAGGAGGCCAGGTCCAACATGTTTCACACCGAAATGCTAAAACTGATATTGTGTCAAAAAAATAGACAATTTTTCATCCGCAGCGATGAAAATTCAGAAAATTCATGATGTCACAGGGAAGGCATGGAAGAGGCCAAAAAATTACATTCAAAATGCTGAAAGTGATGTTGTGTCAAGATTCAGAGTTGAATTTCCTGCTTAAAAGTGGGCTTACTTTCTTTTTTAGAAAATCGACAATTTTTCATCCCCAGTAATGAAAATTCAGAAAATTCGTGGTGCCACAGGTAATGCATGGAGGACCCTGGGAGGCCAAACTGCTTTTCAAAAGAAATGATAAAATAGATGTTATTTCCAGATCCCAGGTTGAATTTCGTTGTTAAAGATGGTGTTGTTTGTTTTTTTAGAAAATACAGAAAATTTCATCCCCAGCAACGAAAATTCAGAAAATTCATGATGCCACATTTAAGGCTCCCAGCTCCAACATATTTCACACCAAAATGCTAAAACTGATATTGTGTCAAAAAAATCGACAATTTTTCATCCCCAGCGACAAAAATTCAGAAAATTCATGATGCCGCAGTGAAGGCATGAAGGAGGCCAGGTCCAACATGTTTCACACCGAAATGCTAAAACTGATATTGTGTCAAACAAATCGACAATTTTTCATCCCCAGAGATGAAAATTCAGAAAATTCATGATGTCACAGGGAAGGCATGGAGGAGGTTGGGAGGCTAAAAAATTTCATTCAAAATGCTGAAAGTGATATTGTGTCAAGATTCTGAGTTGAATCTTCTGCTTAAAAGTGGGCTTAGTTTCTTTATTAGAATATCGACAATTTTTCATCCCCAGTAATGAAAATTCAGAAAATTCTTGGTGCCACAGGTAATACATGGAGGAGGCTTGGAGGCCAAATTGTTTTTCAAACAAATTGATAAAATAGATGTTATTTCAAGATCCGAGGTTGAATTTCGTTGTTAAAGATGGTGTTGTTTGTTTTTTTAGAAAATACAGAAAATTTCATCCCCAGCAACGAAAATTCAGAAAATTCATGATGCCACAGGTAAGGCATGAAGGAGGCCAGCTGCAACATGTTTCACACCGAAATGCTAAAACTGATATTGTGTCAAAGAAATCGACAATTTTTCATCCCCAGAGATGAAAATTCAGAAAATTCGTAATGTCACAGGGAAGGCATGGAGGAGGTTGGGAGGCCAAAAAATTTCATTCAAAATGCTGAAAGTGATATTATGTCAACATTCAGAATTCAATTTGCTGCTTAAAAGTGGGCTTAGTTTCTTTATTAGAATATCGACAATTTTTCATCGCCAGCGATGAAAATTTAGAAAATTCGTGATGCCACAGGTAATGCATGGAGGAGGCTGGCAGGGCAAACTGTTTTTCCAACGAAATGATAAAATAGATGTTATTTCAAGATCCAAGGTTGAATTTCATTGTTAAAGATGGTGTTGTTTTTTTTAGAAAAAATTCAGAAAATTCGTGATGCCACAGGGAAGCCATGAAGGAGGCCAGGTCCAACATGTTTCACAACGAAATGATAAAACTGATATTGTGTCAAAAAAATTGACAATTTTTCATCCCCAGCGACGAAAATTCAGAAAATTCATGATGCTACAGGTAAGGCATGAAGGAGGTCAGGTTCAACGTGTTTCACACCAAAATGCTAAAACTGAATTCTGCTGAAAGAAAGAAAGAAAAAAGAAGAAAGAAGAAAGAAGAAATGAAAAATATGAAAGATCGAAAAAGAGAAAAAGGAAAAAAGGAAAAAGGAAAACAAAACGGGAAAAGGGAAAAAGAAAAAGAAAAAGAAAAAGAAAAAAAGAAAAAGAAAAAAGAAAAAGAAGAAATTAATAAGAAAAAAGAAAAAAGGAAAAAGAAAAAGAAAAGGAAAAACGAAAAAGGAAAGGTAAATTAAAAAGGGAAAAAGAAAAAGAAAAGGAGGATAATCGGAAAAAAAGAAAAAAATAATAGGAAAAACAAAGGAAATTGGAAAAAAGGAAAAAGGAAAAAAGAAAAAGAAAAAAGAAAAAAGGGAAAAAAGAAAAAGGGAAAAAGAAAAAGGGAAAAAGAAAAAAGAAAAATAATAATAGGAAAAAAGAAAAAGGAAAATAAAAATAGGGGGGAAAAGGAAAAGAAAAAAGGAAAAAGAAAAGGGGAAAGGGAAAAAGGAAAAAGGAAAAAGAAATGAAAAAGGGTAAAAGAAAAAAGAAGGGGGGAAAAAAGAAAAGGAGGATAATCGGGGGGAAAAGAAAAAAATAATAGGAAAAAAAGGAAAATGGAAAAAAGGAATAAGAAACAAATAAGGGAAAAAGAAAAAAGAAGAGGGGGAAAAAAGAAAAAGAAAATGAAAAAGAAGAAAGAAGAAAGAAAAAGGAAAATAGAAAAAAGAAAAAGAAAGGAAAAAAGGAAACGAAAAAAGGAAAGTAATAAGGGAAAGAAAATGAAATGAAAAAGAAAAAGGAAAAAAGAAATAGAAAAAAGAAAAAAAAGAAAGAAAAAAAGAAAGAAAATGAAAAGAAAAAAGAAAAAGGAAAAAAAAAGGAAAAAGGAAAAAAGAAAAAAGAAAAGAAGAAGAAAAAGCAAATGAAAAAAGAAAAAAGAAAAAGAAGAAATTAATAATAAAAAAAGAAAAAAGTGAAAATATAAAGAGAAGAAAAAAAAGAAAAAAGGAAAAAAGGAAAAATAAAAACAAAACAGGGGAAAAGGGAAAAAGAAAAAAGAAAAAGAAAAGAAAATGAAAAAAGAAAAAGAAAAAAGGAAAGGGAAAAAGGAAAAAGGAATAAGAAACAAAAAAGGGAAAAAGAAGAAAAAGAAGGGGGAAAAAAGAAAAAGAAAATGAAATGAAAAAAGAAAAAAAATAGAAAAAAGAAAAAGAAAGGAAAAAAGGAAAAGAAAAAAAGGAAAGTAATAAGGAAAAGAAAATGATATGAAAAAGAAAAAGAAAAAAGAAAAAAAGGAAAAAGGAAAAAGAAAAAGAAAAGAAAAAAGGAAAAAGGAAAGGTAAATCAAAAAGGAAAAAAAAAAGAGAAAAGAAAAGGGAAAAGGGAAAAAGAAAAAGAAAAAAGGAAAAAGAAACGAAAAAGGGTAAAAGAAAGAAGAAGGGGGGAAAGAAAAAGAAACAAGGAAAATAGAAAAAAGGAAAAGAAAAAAGGAAAAAAGAAAAAAGAAAAAGAGAGGAAAAAGAAAAAGGGGAAAAGAAAAAGAAGAAATTAATAAGAAAAAAGAAAATAGGAAAAAGAAAAAGGAAAAAAGAAAAAGAAGAAATTAATAAGAAAAAAGAAAATAGGAAAAAGAAAATGAAAAAACAGAAAAAAGGAAAAGTAATAGAAAAAAGAAAAAAGAAAAAAAAGGAAAATAGAAAAAAGAAAAAAGGAATAAGAAAAAGAAAAAGAAGAAAAAAGAAAAGGAAAAAAGAAAAAGAAAAAAGAAAAAAGAAAAAAAAAGAAAAATAATAATAGGAAAAAAGAAAAAGGAAAGAAAAATAGGGGGAAAAAGGAAAAGAAATTTTAACTTTTAACTTTTAAACTTTTAAACTTTTAAACTTTTAAACTTTTAAACTTTTAAACTTTTAAACTTTTAAACTTTTAAACTTTTAAACTTTTAAACTTTTAAACTTTTAAACTTTTAAACTTTTAAACTTTTAAACTTTTAAACTTTTAAACTTTTAAACTTTTAAACTTTTAAACTTTTAAACTTTTAAACTTTTAAACTTTTAAACTTTTAAACTTTTAAACTTTTAAACTTTTAAACTTTTAAACTTTTAAACTTTTAAACTTTTAAACTTCTTTTAAACTTTTAAACTTTTAAACTTTTAAACTTTTAAACTTTTAAACCTCTTTTAAACCTCTTTTAAACCTCTTTTAAACCTCTTTTAACATTGCATTTTAAACTTGTTTTAAACCTTGTTTGATATATACCGGAGAGGACAGTATATATTGGAAACAGAAGCCACCAGAGAAAGACGGAGGAATGGGTAAAAGAAAAAAACAAGGCATCAGCCCGGGTTCTCTCCTACCAGTGAAGAATGCAAAACAACCAAAAATTGAGGAGCACTTTGCTGGCAAGAGACTTGTAAGTAAAACTATCCCCCCCCTTTCATTACCAACAAGCTGGAGAGATTAGAACGGGACCTGCCAAGAGATCTGATAAAACAGCAGATACTGGACTTTCCTGATCTGGGGGGAGGGGAGCAAAATAATAGCCAGCTATTTTCACAAATAACGAGTCCAGTTACAGCCGGCATGGAGACTAAGATAAAGACTAAAAAGGTTAACAACAACAATCTAACTCAGAGTGGGGAGAGCTTATCATGGGAGAATACAACAGAGTTCATGGCAAAGCAATGTCTTCTCACAGCACAAACGGTAGTCTCAATATTTGAACAACTAATAACCATTCAACATGATGTAGAGACACTGAAAAAAGATATAGCTGTTCTGCTCCAGGCACAGCATTGGGCTATGGGCGCCCCCACTGAAAATGAGCACAGACCCTGGGAAACAGACAGAGAGCCTGCTGTAAAGTGGCAGCCCACTCAGAAAAACAGTCCTTCTACTGCTAAGGCAACAAGAGGAGGAGATATTAATAGAGAAGTTTCATGGGAAGACAATAAAGCACCCCACCTACAATCACACCAATCACAGCAATCACATCGCTCACTACAAACACACCAGGTTGTGCTGAGAATCCACATGAATAGGCTTAATCATGGTCGGTGGAATTCCAAGAGGGCTATACTAAATTCCCTAAGCCAGCTTCTTCACTGTCACTGGGGGCAGATTGATCTACATACTGCTGAGTGGCTCCCTGAGGCCCCAAATTGGAAGCGGATATTTCTCTCCTTTAAACAGCCCACCATACCGCTGATGCTATTTAAAATGAAGGCTCATCTAGCCTCCTTTCAAATCTCTCCCATCAGAGTTTTCTGCGAGGAAAGGGTTAAACCCTTAATTGTTAACATGCGAGCTCCCAAGGTTGTCGTTTCTTCCGCATTCTCAACCCTGGGAAAGGGAGAGGGAAAAAAAGGGAGTAAGTCAGCCTTGTTTGGAGAAGATGTAGTTAACAGCACAGAAACAGAAACAGGACTTATTAATGCTTTTGGCGCTCTCCCAAGGTGTGAACAAGATAACATACTAATCAAGTTAGAAAATCTAAAGAAATCCTTATTGGTCACAATGGATACGGCTGAACCGCTTATTGATTTGGTTTCCCCTATAATTGAGCCTCTTACTTTTCCCCCAGGGGGCAAGAGTTTGCAAGAATATGAGTTCATGGAAAGCAGAAGCCAAGATACACAGGGGCCAGTAGAGGCCCCAATAGAGAAGGAGATGCTAGCATCCTTAAGTGACTTTCCGATGATACCTTCTGCAACACATCAATCTCTCGAGAGAGGACTCACATCAGTGCCATCATTTCAAACCCGAATGGATCATGACCTAATAACCCCCTGCTCTACACCTAGAGAAGAGGCTCCGGAACGGCAAGCCTTGTTAGCTGGTGCTAAATCTTCTTACCTCGAACAAAGTCCCCAGGAGCCTCCACAGAATTTTGATGGGGCTCCTCTACTTTTAGAGAAGGCCAATTTCGTGCGGGACAACACTTCAAGCCATTGCAACAATTCTACAACTTCCCTTTGTATAAATCAAATCTCCTGACGAGCTGCAAAAGAGGATCCCCTCTCCATTATAACCTGGAATATAGCGGGCTGGTCTGTGCCATCAAAAGACCAACATTTTCTGGACTATATATCGCAATTTGACATTCTTTTTTTTACAGGAAACCTGGGCCCCTACAGAGATACAGTTAGATGGTTACTGGGGTAACTCTATCCCAGCAGTTCCAAGTAAGGTGGGTGGGAGAGCTAAAGGGGGCATTGTGACATTAGTGAACACATCTTTGTATTTTAAATGTGTACCGTTGCCACCTCTTCAGCCATGGGTTGTAACTACCCTACTTTTATTTAAACAGGTGGAGATCTTGCTTTTTAATATCTATATTCCCCTACTCAACAAGAATAATCTGATCAATAAGATCTGGGAGGGTATAGAAGATTTTATCCTGGGCTGCTTAGACAAATATCCCACAGCAGCAATAATTATTGGGGGGGACTTAAACGCTAGGATGGGCCCAAGCGATCAAGCATTATTCAATCAATTTAAGATCTATTATGAAGAGAATGTACCAGGAGAACCCCTGTTTGCCAGACAATTTAAAGACACCAAGGCAAATCGGGCAGGTTTGTGTGTAAGACAGATGACTGTACGCTTGGATCTTTGTATCCTTAATGGTTCCATATGGGGTGACTACCCAGCAGATTATACATATCGGGGAGCAGGAAGAACATCCACAGTGGATTATTGGATAGTATCATACGGCCTCCTGAAGTTCCTGCAGAAAATGGAGGTAGACTCGCGACTGGAAAGCGATCACGATCCACTAACCCTTACTTTTACATTACACCAGAAACTGCTAAGGGCTGGCTCAACCTATCTACCCAGGTTAGAGAAACACAATACCCAGAGAAAAATTAAATGGACAGAGAAAAATGCAATGGAAGTTACTAAATGGATGTTAGCCCCAGAAACCATAGAACTACATACATCTTTATTAACAAATAAGTTTGAAGGATCATACTTAAAGGGGTATGAAACTTTAATTTTTAATTTGAAATCGGTCCTCACTAATAGAATACCGGCTCACCCCCAAAAGCCGGTTTTAAAGAATAAAAAATGGTTTGACAGGGATTGCGTGCAACTAAAAAAAACATATAATAAGGAATACAGGAAAAGTAAAAATGCCCCTTCTGAGGATCAAACTCACTGCTTAAAGCAGTTGAAGGCACAATATAAGACTCTTCTAAAAGAAAAGAAAAGAGTGGCTCAGATGGAGTCTTGGCATAGACTAATTGCATCAGTCAGGACAAAAAATACATCCCTTTTTTGGCACATCACCAGAGGATTGGGGAAATCCCCCCTACCTCCAACTAATCAGGTACCGATTCATGCCTGGGAAGAATATTTTAGAAAGCTTTATGCAGACCCCGACTATGTAACTTATGAGAGCCAAATTAATTTGGACCAAACCCCTTATTGGCCCCCTGTACACCAGGCGAGATATCCCGATTGATTGGAGCCCTCAAGGGTAATAAGGCACCTGGTGCTGACAATGTCCTGCCAGAAATAATAAAAAATAATCCCAGTTGGTGGGCTCCACTCTTAGCATCTCTGTTTACATATATAGATAGAACGGGCCATATGCCAAGAGATTGGGGATTAGCAATTATCATACCAATCTATAAAAAAGGTAGTAGAAATGACCCTGGCAATTATAGACCCATTAGTCTTCTGAGTGTTATTAGTAAAATGTATGCCAAACACTTAAACTATAAACTTCAGGATTGGCTAATTTTGGGGGTGATAATTAAAGATGAACAAGCCGGTTTTAGAGAAGGAAGATCAACAGTGGATCATATCCTGGTACTTCACCATCTAGTACAAAAATACACACATAAAAAAAAATCCTCTCTTTTTGTGGCCTTCCTTGATTTTAAGCAGGCCTTCGACTCAATATCTAGGAACTCCCTATGGGAGAAATTAGAAGGCACTACTATCGATAAACGCCTCCTTTTCCTCATACAAAAATTGTATACCAATTCCACCTTGAAAGTGAGGTGTAATCCTCAAGGGACCTTAACCGGCTCAGTAAGGGTACAAAAAGGGGTACGGCAGGGTTGCATCCTGTCCCCCTCCCTTTTTAACTTCTATATCAACCCCCTGATCGATCTCTTACAGAACCCTGATCTGCATCCGCCCAACTTAGCACATCGTAAAATCTCGATCCTTCTATATGCCGATGATGCGGTCATTATTTCTCAAACTCCTGTAGGACTGAAGAGAGCAATTAGGGCAACACTCGGCTACTGCAAACAGAATAAGTTGGTCCTTAACTTTGATAAATCAAAAATTTTAGTTTTTGCTAAAAGACCCAGCCAATACTCCTGGAAAATAGAAGGACACAGTCTGGAACAGGTTAGAACATTTAGATACCTTGGGGTGGTTTTCCACTCGCAGGGGACATGGAGGGCACACCTGGATCATGCATTGCAAGCAGCCAATAGGTCCTTGAATGCAATCAGGCATTACTTTTACACAGGCGGAGGTCAATTGGTACCGGCTGCCTTAAAACTTTTCGAGGCCAAAACATTGGCGCAAATTCTATATGGGGCACAAACAGGAATCCTTGCAAAGAAAAACTTGCTTGAAACCATACAAACGAAATTCCTGTGAGCCATCTTAGCTGCACCCAAAGGAACCCCAAATGCCCAATTAAGAATTGAGACAGGCATGCCCCAAATTCAGGTAAGAGCCTGGAAGATGATGATCATTCACTGGCTTAAAATGTATTTCTTTCCAGAGGGACTATCCCCATTAGTGCTGACTGACAACTTCCCCTCGCCCTGGAAGCAGGCGATAGATCATAAACTGGGCTCTTATGGGCTCTCTTCGGTATTCCTTATGTCCCTAGGCTTTGATCAAGCAAAGCAAGTAGTATCCAATAGAATAAAGGACATGGAGTTCCAAGAAGAACTAAATAGATTACCTCGCCACATTAGGGATAGAATCAAACAGGGTGTGTGGGAATCGGCAAGATATCTGAATGATCTGACCTTCCCAAAACAAAGAATAGCTTTCTTCAGAGCCAGATTTAACATTCTTCCCTCAGCACTCTTCCAGGGCAGGTATAAGAGAACACCAATAGCAGAACAGGTATGTATATGTGGTAAAGGAGAAGTCGAAGACATCTCACATGTTTTATTGTACTGTGAGTTATACCGAGTTTATAGGTCAGCATATATTCTTCCCTTATTAGAGAGATTGCCAGGGAGGGCAGACAATTTTTATGTAGGCTTTCTCCTCCAGGACTCAAACCCTTCCATCACGCATGCAGTGGCAAAATACTGTGTTGCAGCAATGTCCACAAGGAAAAAATTGGTTACAGATTTATAGCCGTCAACTTGTGCCAACTTTTTGGAGATATCTCTAATAATTTTTGGAACATTACATTTACTCACACACTTATCGACTTTCCACTCACGTAAACTAGGGAGTGATCCTAACAGTTTGAGAACATGTATCTTTTTAACAGGGATGTTATTATTTATTATTAATGTCAGTACTATTTTTATTTTATACTTTTCTTAATATATTGTAAAATATGATATCTATTGCTGGTCTAAGACCGTAATAAAGTTATTGATAAAAAAAAAAAGGTAAAAGAAAAAGAAAAGAAAAAAGGAAAAAGGAAAGGTAAATTAAAAAGGAAAAAAGAAAAAGAAGAGGATAATTGAAAAAAAAGAAAAAAATAATAGGAAAAATAGGAAAATGGAAAAAAGGAAAAAGAAAAAAGGAAAACAAAGAAAAAGATCAGGGTTTGGGTCGGGGTCGGGGTTGGGGATGGCGTCGGGATCGGGGTCAAAGTCAGGGTTGGAGTCAGGGTCGGGGTAGGGGTCAAAGTCAGGGAGGGGGTTCATTGTCGGGGTCGAGGTTAGGGTTGGGGTCGGGGTCAAAGTCAGGGTCGGGGTCTGGGTCAGGGATAGGGCCAGGGTCAGGGTTGGGGATGGTGTCGGGGTCAGGGTCGAACATGGGGTCAGGGTCAGGGTCAGGGTTGGGGTTAGGGTTGAGGTTGAAAAAAGTGAAAATATAAAGAAACCAAAAAATAAAGAAAAAAAATGAAATGAAAAAGAAAAAGAAAAAAGAAAATGAAAAAAGGAAAAGAAAAAAGGAAAATAGAAAAAAGAAAAAGAAAAGAAAAAAAAGAAAAAAAAGAAAAAAGAAAAAAGAAAAAGGAAAAAAAAGGAAAAAAAGAAGAAATTAATAAGAAAAAAGAAAATAGGAAAAAGAAAATGAAAATGAAAAACAGAAAAAAGGAAAAGTAATACAAAAAAGGAAAAAAGGAAAAAAGGAAAATAGAAAAAATAGAAAATAAAAAGGAATAAGAAAAAGAAAAAGAAGAAAAAAGAAAAGGAAAAAAGAAAAAGAAAAAAGGGAAAAAGGGAAAAAAGGAAAAAGAAGAAATTAATAAAAAAAGAAAAAAGTGAAAATATAAAGAGAAGAAAAAATACAGAAAAAAATGAAATGAAAAAGAAAAAGAAAAAAGAAAAAAGAAAATGAAAAAAGAAAAACAAAAAAGAAAAAGAAAGGAAAAAAGGAAAAGAAAAAAAGGAAAATAATAAGGAAAAGAAAATGAAATGAAAAAGGAAAAGGAAAAAAGAAATAGAAAAAAGAAAAGAAAGAAAGAAAGAAAGAAAAGAAAAAGAAAAAAGAAAAAGAAAAAAGGAAAAAAGGAAAAAAGAAAAAAAAAAGAAATAATAAAAAAAGAAAAAAGTGAAAATATAAAGAGAAGAAAAAATAAAGAAAAAATGAAAATAGAAAAAATAAAAAAAGAAGAAAGGAAAAATATGAAAGAGGGAAAAAGAGAAAAAAAAAGGAAACAGGAAAACAAAGCAGGGAAAAAAGAAAAAAGAAAAAAGAAAAAGAAAAGGAAAAAGGAAAAAGGAAAGGAAAACTAAAAAGGAAAAAAGAAAAAAAAAGGGGGGAAAAAGAAAAAGAA
>JALGBA010002000.1:0-183990 GCA_023970755.1 Azemiops feae
CACATTTTAACATGAGATTTGAAAACCAGTAAACACAGGTTTTATCAGTTGCCTATCTTGTATCCATAGTTTAAAGCTGGTCAAATGGCAGTGAAATATGCTGGAAGGCTTTAATTTCTGTTTTTTTTTACTGGACCCATTTCAAGAAAGAAAATTTGTTTCTACAAAATCTCTTTATCTCTTTCTGGGTCAGCAGCCCACATAACTGGAAGTAGATTCTTCAGGAAAGAAATAATAAACTACCAGCCTGGATACCATTTTAATTCATTATTTATCCCAGCAGATCTGAAAAACCTTCAGAAGGAAATGATAACTCACAGCTGATATCAAATATAGCTGGACTGTAACTTCAAGCAGTGATTTTCAGATGCTTCTCTGGACACTAAAATACAAACTTAAATGGTTGGTTTAAAATATGACCTAATAATAATGCTGTCTCAGCATTTGCTTGAGGAGAGCTATCTTCTCACATTTTGAAACTTTTGCTAATGTTCCAGGAAAACATTTTTCCCCATATGGACAGAGATCAAGATTATGCACATCTGTCCTTGTTAAGATTACTTTCCTTTTGGAAGTCTAAACATTATGATTGATGCTGGATAGGGAACTCCATTTTCCTTAATTGTTCAGTATAGCAAAACAGTCTTTTAAGTAAACATCTCATTTAAAATCCAATCAAATGTTACAGTTTTCTTTTCAATGTGCATCGAAAATGGCTGTGCTCTGAACCAGTAGTAAGTTGAAATTCATGTTTATATTAAGCTAAGATCAACAGATTATTGTGTTTAATTTAATGGATAGAGTAGGTTTTTTTTTCATGTCTGGATAAACATCTGTCAAGGATGGTTTTGTCTTGATTTATCCCAGGGCTGGTCCTACCATTAGGCAGAATGAGGCTGCCATCTCAGGTGGCAGATCCTGGGGCCAGTTATGACATCAAGGTGTTGAAGGACACAGTGATGAGTGCCACATGGCTGGCGGTATGACCTCTAAGCTAATCTGTTGCCCTCCGGTGCTATGGAAGAGGCTGTCCTGTCACTAGTATTTAAATAAGATTCAACCACCAATCTGTTTGGCTTCTGTTTGTTGAAATAGAAAGACATTATCTTTTGGGGGGGGGGTGAGCCAGGGAGGGGTGCTTCAGACTGATCTTTAGGCAGAGCAAAGACACAGATAATTTAAAAAGAGACTAGAACCATGGAAAACTGGATTACATCACAAGCAGGTGTAAAACTGAAATTAAACCATGAATGACAAGCTTCAGAAAGGAGAATGCATGATGATACATGTTATAATTTGAACAACCTTGTAAAGAAGTGTGATACAACTGAATCAAATGAGAGGACTTGATGAATTGCCTTCCTTTCATTATCCTTTGGGTGTTTTTAAATCAAGAAAAAGTAATGTTACCTAAATCCCCAAATATAACAGTGCGTATTAGGGAGACTTGGGGATGGTAGAATTGCCATTATGTACAAAATATATACCCTTTATTAAAACAAACTGTATAATTGTGCTACTTGTAATATTTGTGGGGAGACTAGAACAATCCATAATTATACATCTAAAGTAGAATATTGTAGCTGATTAATATGGGATATTGCTATTTGTGGGGGGAAACTGTTATTTATGGGGAAATAAATGTATAAATAAATCAAAAGTGTTACACTTGAACTTTATGGGAAAGTGTTAAGTTAGCCATGGAAAAATAGAAATATACACAGGAAGTAGATTCTTTATCTTCTTACTGTGAAGATTTTAGAGAAAGGTTTTAGCCAGACTTACATAGTTGATCTTGCTTTAACAAAAACAAGAATATTGTACATGGCATTTTCATCTGGTTAGAGAACAAGATTGCTTAACAATTAGGGAAAGGGTTCAATCTTAGCTCTATATATCACTAGCAATAGTGAATATATATTTTCAGGTGCCTTCATTGCTTAAGAAGATAAAATTCGAAATATCAGGTAATGTGTTGTGGTTTCTGCTGAAAAGATTTAAAATATATCCATGGAAGGACTGCCATGAGACTCTTCCAATGTCCCATATGCAATGCTGGAAGCCAAAAAATGTTGAGCCATTAGTAATATGGAAGACTTGCTATTTTGAGAATCTTTGATATTCATTGTTAGTCTAAGGTGGTGCAGAATCAGGAGGAGTCTGATAGCTAGTTTGTTAGTCAGAAAAGGTATTGCCTGTTATCTGCAAGGTGTAGCATGTGACATCACTGTGGCCTGATGTCATTGCACAATTGACATAATTTGTATCATGTACACTACAAATTCATTGTTACATGCTGGATGCCTGTGTTGGTATCATTTTTTTTTAACATTAGGATGGAAAAATTTCTAAATTTGATGACTGCAGTTGCCCCATGCACTAATCTAAACTCATAGGTTTGAAGGAAGTATGGATGTCTTCTAATCCCTGTTAAAGGGCTCTTTCGTTGAACATTACACTGACAAGGATTCTTTCTGCTCACATTTAATATCAATTCTGGAGGAATTCATCGGGGGATGAACCAGTAGACCTTATATTTATTTATTTATTAAATAAATATATAGCTAACCAACTCACACATGGTGACTTTTGGAGGATAACAGCATTAACGTAGAAACTAAGGTTGAAGCTCAGATGTTTGCGTTGCAAAATATTCATGCATATGATCTTGAAGGCAATGTGTGTTTGTGATTAGAGAATGGATTTCCTTAGAAGTGAGAACCTAGTTCTAAAAAAAAACTTAGAAAGAGGAGTTTTCTGAAAATTGGTAAGCAGAATATCCGTGGTGTTCCAACTTTTATTTCTGAAAAGCTGAACCTGAAAACATCATCAATGATTTGGAGGAGGGGACCTCATCAGATTTGCAGATGACACCAAGCTGGCAGGAATAGCCAACACTCCAGAAGACAGGCTTAAGATACAGGAGGATCTTGACAGACTTGAACATTGGGCGCTACCTAACAAAATGAAATTCAATGGTGAAAAAAGTAAGGTTCTACATTTAGGCAAGAAAAACCAAATGCACAAAATACAGTAGAGGTGATACCTTGCTCAATATTTAACTGTGAGAGTCCTAGTGGACTTAAATATGAGCCAGCAGTGTGCTGCAATTGCCAAAAAAGCCAATACAGTGTTAGGCTGCATTAACAGAGGGATAGAATCAAGATCATGTGAAATGTTAATACCACTTTACAATTCCTTGGTAAGGCCACACATGGAATATTGCATCGAGTTTTGGTCACCACGATGTAAACAAGATGTTGAGACTCTAGAAAGAGTTCAGAAAAGAACAACAAAGATGATTAGGGGACTGGAGGCTAAAACATATAAAGAATGGTTGCTGGAATTGGGTATGTCTAGTTTAATGAAGAGAAGGATGAGGGGTGACATGATAGCAGTGTTCCAATATCTCAGGGGTTGCCACAAAGAAGAGGGAGTCAAGCTATTCGCTAAAGCACCTGAAGGCAGAATAAGAAGTAATGGATAGAAACTAACCAAAGAGAGAAGCAACCTAGAACTAAGGAGAAACTTCCTGACAGTTAGAACAATTAATCAGTGGAACAACCTGCCTCCAGAAGTTGTGGATGCCCCAACATTGGAAGGTTTTAAGAAGAGACTGGACAGCCATTTGTCTGAAATAGTATTATTATTATTATTATTATTATTATTATTATTATTATTATTATTATTATTATTATTATTATTATTATTATTATTATTATTATTATTATTATTATTATTATTATTATTATTATTATTATTATTATTATTATTATTTAATTATCGCACAGTCAGCCAGATGTTCAGACTGGATTTGGCATTTTTGTCTACCTATCGAGTCCTTACCAAGGACCTGGGATAGGCAGATGTAGATGTTTGATGGTATTACAGATATCGTCGCAGGATGGAAGTAGTTCCTAGTAAGGCCGCCTTTTGCAATTGACTAATGGCGAATTTGTCAATGCCAATGGTGTTCAAGTGGCGCTCCAGTTGTTTTGGGATTGCACCCAAGGAGCCTATTACTATTGGTACTACCCTTGCTTGCCTTTGCCACAGTTTTTCTATTTCTATTTGTAGGTCTTTGTATTTTGTTATCTTCTCCAGTTCTTTCTCGTCTATTCTGCTGTCTCCAGGCACTGCCACATCCACTATCCAGACTTTTTTGTCTTTCTTATCGACAATTGTTAAGTCCAGGTGGTCCACTGGTTCTTCAGCTTCTTTGCATAGGTGGCACTTACTGTCTGTTGCTGTCTTCTCAATTTTGACTTTTTATGCATTTGTCCTTAAGGCTTGGTCTTGTGCAGCCAGAATTAGTCCCTCGGTCTCTTTCTTCAACTTTCCTGCTCTTGGCCATTGCCAGGTCTTGTTATTATCTGCTTTCCCAGCTATTTTTTTTAATGTACTGGCCATGTAGTGCTTTGTCTTCCCATGCCTCTATTTTGTTCTTCATTTGGTCTTTCTTGTATGCCAGTTTGGTCTCTCCAGTAGTCAGTAAGCCTTCCTGATATACTAATTTCAGTGCATCTTCAACATTGTCCTTCAGATATTCTTCCAAAGCCATTTTTCTTCTTCTTCAACCATCTGATATACTTGCAGCATTCCACGTCCACCTATTTGCCTTGGTAGATAGAGTCTGTCAATGTCACTGCGTGGATGAAGGGCATGATTCATTGTCATTATTTTTCTGGTCTTCCTATCCATTGCTTTTAGTTCTGCTTGAGTCCAGTCCACTATTCCAGCTGTGTATCTAATGACTGGAATTGCCCAAGTGTTGATTGCCTTTATGGTATTTCCTCCACTGAGTTTGGACTTTAAGATCTTCTTCACTCTCTTGATGTATTCACCTCTAATCTTTTTCTTGACTTCAGTGTGCTTGATGTTGTCAGCTTGAAGGATACCCAAGTATTTGTAGTAATCTTCCTCATCCAGACTCTTAATGTTATTTTCGTGGGGCATCTTGATTCCTTCAGTTTTCACTATTTTTCATTGTTTAACAGTAAGTGTGGCACATTTGTCCAAGCCAAACTCCATTGCAATATCTTGGCTATATATACGGACAGTGTTCAGCAGTGATTCTATTTCAGATGATGTTTTTCCATACAGCTTCAGATCATCCATGTAAAGGAGGTGGGATAGTCTGGCAGATGTTTTTGATTTTTGATAGCCATGTCCTGAGTTATTCAGTATTGTTGACAGAAGAAACAGTGCAATAACAAATAGTAGTGGTGATAATGAATCTACTTGAAATATTCCTCTCTTGATATTAACCTCTCCCAGTCTTTCACCATTGACCTGCAACTGTGTCTTCCATTGTGCCATTGATCTTTGCACAAATTTTCTGATGTTTCTACTGACTCCTGTTATTTCTAGGCACTTGATTATCCAGTCATGTGGTAGGGAGTCAAATGCCTTTTTGTAGTCAATCCATGCTACATTCAGGTTGGTCTTCCTTTTCTTGCAGTTTTCCAAGATCATTTTGTCTATTAGGAGTTGATATTTTGTTCCTCTGCTATTGGGGCGGTTTCCTTTCTGCTCAGGTGGAAAGAAATTGTTTTCAACTAGATGCTGTTGTACTGCATCAGCTACCACACCAGTTAGCAATTTGAAAGTTGTTGGTAAGCAGGTAATTGGCTTGTAGTTGCCTGGTGTTGCCCTCTTTGCTGGATTTTTCATTATTAGGTAGGTTTTCCCAGTTGTTGGCCACTTTTCAATTTCTCCTCCTTGTAGTATATTGTTGAACTGCTTGGCAATGAGTGGGTATATAACAGTTAGATATTTCAACCAAAACCCATGCAGTTCATCTTCACCTGGTGCTGACCAATTTTTGATCTTCCTTGCTCTTTTTTCTACCATTTTTGTTGTTATTACTAGTTCTTTCATTTCAACTTCTGTTTTATTTGCATCCACCTCTTTTTACCAAGCTGCATCCTTGTTGTGTTTCTTTGGGTTATCCCATATCTGCTTCCAGAACTGCACTGTTTCTTCCTTGTCAGGTACTGACTGATTCATTGCAGTTTCTCCATTGATGGATTGGTAGAAACGTTTCTGATTCGATTGAAATTGGAGGTTCTGCCTATAATTTGCAATTCGAGCTTCATATCTACTGATTTTCCTGGCTATAGCTGTTATTTGCTGCTTTATTATTTCCAGTGCTTCCTTGATCTTCCTTGTTTCTAAGTTTTCTAAGTATTTCTTGATTAGGTATTCTTTGGTCTTCTTGTTCTTCAGCTTCTTTTCTTTCATCTGTTCTAGCTTGCTTGCATGTGATCTTAACTTGCTGATCTTATTTTCTAGTCTAACCTTCCATTTTTGTGGTGCACTGTTTGTTTGTTTTTCTTCTTTGTTGATTTTGCATCCCAGGTATTCAGTTATAACTGCAGCTGTGCTGTACATTAGTTGGTTTGTTTCTTGCAGTGAATTGGTGCTTATACTTGATATTGCAGTATTTGCATCTTTTAATGCTTGTGCTAGCTGTTTCTTTGGAACAAGCTTCAATGTAGGCAGCTTTATTCTGTTGTTTTTGTGCTGTTCTAGATGCTCAGTTATTCTTTGTTTCAATTCTTTTATTTCTTTAGTTAGAGGGCTTTGTTCTTCCTGAGGAAGAGGTGCCTGGTTTCCAAATGAGAACAGTTGCTGTTTTAAAAGTTAAGGTCCAAACTGCAACATAGCTTAAACCGCCGCTTGTATACAGGGGGGGGGGAGGAAAAAACAACAGTCCACCCCCTTCCTCAAGGCTTCCGTTTAAGCTAAAGGCAGACAGGCATTTTTAGATAAGTTCACTTTCACAGGAAAGAAGATCGTAAGCTCACCGGCTCAGTTGTTTGCTTTTCCTCTATGCTTCATTCTGTTCCCAACAAACAGCTGATGATGGCGGCTCACATGGATGCGGTCCACCTTTCTCCCGAGGGTTCCAGGGGCTGCTTTGGTCCACAAAGTTTCACCCTTCGGTGGCTGCCTCTTCGGGGCAGTGTTCGGCCCGGACGGGCCCGCCTTCAGGGGAAAATCATACCCAGGGAACGGAGCGATGTCTCCCGGGTGTAGCCTCAGCGTCGTCGCCGGAAGCATTCCCGTTTGCTTCTACATTCTGAATTACTTCTGGCAAGGCTTTGATTTCTTTGCCCTGGGTAAACCTTTGCAGTTCCTCCAATTCTGTTTCTGTGAATATTTTATTTCATATTATAAATCGGCGTTGATCTGCTAGTCTCTGTTCTGTTATTTCTGATTCTGGATGTTGTTCTTTCCAGAACTGGTGCATTCGTTTTACATATCCTCTTCTTGTTGGACTTGATCTGTAACAACAGATCATTATTTCTTTGTTTTCAATCACTGTGTATTTGCGACGGGTAAACACCTTTTCTTCCAGTAGTTCTGCAGCTGCTGGCCCTGGTTGCTCAGCCAACAGTCTTGAGTCCTGTAACCCATTTTTCACCAGATATCCAGGAACTCCAACATCTAGCATGGACCTTGTTAACCCAGGCGACATCCGAGCCGGTATGGCATTCTGAAATTTACGTCTCACCATATTTTTTATGGGAGAGACACTCTTTGTCTGACTCTTCTGATGAGACCTGTCCAGTATGGTTGAAACTCTGGCATAGCTCTCATCTTCCTCAGAGTACACAAGCCCCACAACCACGTCAAGGTAGTGCCTCACTGGGTTTTTTTTTTTATTATTATTATTATTATTATTATTATTATTATTATTATTATTATTATTATTATTATTATTATTATTATTATTATTATTATTATTATTATTATTATTATTGTTGTTGTTGTTGTTGTTATTGTTGTCGTTGTTGTCATTGTCGTTGTCATTATTGTTATTGTCATTGTTATAATACAGTGTCATATTACAGCATCTAACTTTGCTGCATGTGTGCAACTTACTCTTATTTAATGAAATCTTAGGATTTATACTCACCCTGGATTCTGCTTTTAGGACTCTGCTTTTTCTGGTTTCTCACCTTCAGACTCATGCAGAGATCTTGGCTAGCTTCTGATCCTGTTGTGCATTATTATTTTTGCATAATTGCATCAATTATTTATTCCTTGAACAGCAGCCTAATCAGCCAACTAACCTGGCTCGAACAACAGAACTGGAAAACATTAGTTTTGTCTTTCAACTGCTTGCTTACTCAAGTTACCACAGCAGTTATTCCAATGGCAGTCGGAATATCTATAACAGTTTTGCTCATCGAAGACCATTATTATACCAGAAAACACAACTCAACTGATCAATACATGAAACATATGATACACCTTCATATACATATACATATACACCTTCTCTGGAAGTGGCACAATTTTGACTTTCTTTTGAGTTGGATCTTTGCAGAAACAGAGGCATGGAAGAAACAGGGGCATGGAACGTTGAAAATGGTTTCCAGTGGTCCATATAAGGAATTTCCTGTGTTTCCATTGCCAAAAGAGAATGTTATTTATTTATGCATTTATATCCTACTTATTCTGATTGCTCAAGGTGATTTCCATAAGAGTATTTTATAGGAACAACACTGTGATAGAGGAAGTCTGATTAAGAGATTGAAGCCTCTAATTGGATATTTAGATTGTTTCTAATTGGATATTTTAACCCCTGTAATACAGTCATTCTCAGTATCTACCAAAAGTGGAGGTCCTTTGACTGTAATCATCATCAACTGAAAGAGATACTTTCTACCTTCAGCTGTCAATGGTAGAGAAGTCAAAGATTTATTCCAATATCTAAGGGGCTGCCACAAAGAAGAGGGAGTCAACCTATTTTCCAAAGCACCAAAAGGCAAGACAAGAAAAAATGGATAGAAACTAATCAAGGAGAGAACCAAGATAGAACTAAGAAGAGATTGACAGTAAGAACAATTAATCAGTGGAACGACTTATGTCCAGAAGTTGTGGGTCTAACATTGGAGGTTTTTCAGAAGAGATTAGACAAACATTTGTCTTAAATGGTATAGGGTTTCCTGCTTGAGCAGGGGTTTGTACTAGAAGATCTCCAAGGTCCCTTCCAACTCTGTTATTTTGTTAAAGGTCAAAGAAGAGATAAATGATTGAAAAGGTCAGGATATGGATGGAGTCTAAAAATCATACCCATTCGAGTACTAAACTCTTATACTTCATTTGGTGATATTGACTCAAAAGTTGGTTAAAGTGAATGAAACAGAGGAAAAAATATGCAGCACAAACAGATGAAAAACAACAACAATGCATTTTATATATCACAAAGAAAAGAAATAAGGGATAAACAATAAGGAAATTCTGAAATGCTGTTCATCATGAGTCTTATTTTGTTCTATGAACACAAGATGTTTATGGGAGCAGCCACATTGAAAGGAGTAAAGGAGAGCCTCTAAGACAGTAGTTGTCACTGTCTTCATTACCTCGAAAAGATCTTTGTGGTCATCTTCTCAGTTTCCTTCATTGCAAATCTTTTCAATGCTAATAAGGATGATTAGACTGGACTTCTGGTTTTGGTCGCAGCATCGGTGGTCGTGCAAAGAGTCTGTTCTCTTTGCCGGCCAGTTTCCCCCCGCCGGTAGACCCTGGACAGGGTCGAAGGTCACCCTGGAGGGGCAACCACTGCTGAGGAGGCCACTCGTTGATGGCGGAGGGAGCGGCAGCTCCCTCTGCGGTCCGAGACAGCTCCTTTGGGCCGACGGGGAAAAGATCGGCCATTAACATGGCTGATCATCTAGCTGCTTCAGCCGAAAGTCACAGCAACATCTAAGCGAAAAGAACCACCATGGGTGATCCGGGTGAGACCTTTCCTTCCCTCTTGATACCCTATTTACCTTCCTGAGAAAAGCTTCTAGAATTATTTCCCTATTTTCAGAAAGCAGCATCTGGATACTTGGGAAAACGAGCTTTGAGAAAAATAATTAATTTTTACTGACTATTTGAGCTGTTGGATTTCGGGGATCCTGAAAAAAATCCTTACTGTGGGATTTTCTTTCTCTTTGCCTGCTTGTCTTTAGCCTAAGTGGAAGCCTTTAGGGAGGGGGGTGGAGTGTTTTTCTTCCTCTCCCCCTTCTGAACATTACTGTTTATTTAAAAAAAAAAATCGGCTGTTTGGGCGGTTTTTTGTGGATTGAAGTTGCAAGAAAGTATCCATTTTAAGCTGATAACTTTCACTTTGCTTTGTCGGATGCGTATTCAGCCTAAACTTGGCGTGATGCCCAGACATTCCTATCTGTATTGAAACCAGCTGAAGGGCTTCATTTTTTTTCCTTTCCTTTTCTTTCTCCTAGTAGTTTACTTTGACTTTACAATACAAAATATATTTTCTAGAAAAATTGATTTTTCCTTTTAAGGCACCTTTTTCTATTACTATTTTGGACTACAAATTGGATACTCATAACACTGACTTTGATTTTTTCTGCCTTTATCTTTTTGTTTGGCTTGACTTTTTTATTTTTTCTTATTTCTGTTTGGATATTACATTTTATAATTTTGCTACTATAGAATTCCTATTTGGCCTGACTTTTTTGCTTTTTTCTATTTCTGTTTGGATCCTATACCTTATATTATTTCTACTACAGAATTTTTATTGTTGTATTTACCTTCTAAGCTGAACTTTCACTAAAAAACTAAGACTACTTTATTATTGAAATGGAATCTTACCCACAGCTTGACTATGGACTTTTACTAGAAAAATTTTTGGAACTGAAAGAACAATTCAGAAGGGACATGGAAGATGATGCTCCAGAGTTAAAAATTGACTCTCAAACTTTGACTGACCAATTTATAGACCAAGGAACAACAGAGGAAGAACAGATCAACCCTAAAGAGGCTGATATGCAACTATATTTACAACTTAATGAGATGGAGGAAATATATCTACAATCTACTGAAGAGAAACCAATCAACACAGAGGAAGAGATTATATCGCATATGCAAATTATGGAGAATCTTGATGACCAAAGGCGGATTCCAACCAAAACACCTATAATCCTAAAAGCAACAGGAATTGATTTTCAAATACGAGGCATCGAAAATGCTGATAACATGGACAAACAATGAATAACTATTATACTGATTAAGACCGACTATATAGTGCAGACAACACTGGGAAAAAGAGAAGAGGACTACGATCAGACTCAATTGTGGAGAAATATGTATAACCAAACATTAAGATTTGATGAGTCAGAGGCTCTTTTGTGGAAACCTGCTTGGCACAAAAAGAAAGCTAGAATTAGGTTTAAAAATGAGAGTTAAAACTTTATTTGACGGGTTAAAAAGGCTTTTAGAGATTTTGACTGAGTTAATACTATCGAGATGAAAACTATGGATTTGACTATGGTTGGGATGTAATTTGATTATGGTTGGGAAATCTAATATGGAAAAGGTGGTAAACAAAAAGTTAATAGATGAAGAAATAGAATACAGATTGGAAATGAAATAAGGTGTCTGGTGGAATAATATGTTTTCCTTTTATAAGTATAATGATTTTGATAGGATTTAAATTTTAGGTAAGGAGTTAAAAAGGGGTTTTAAAGGTATGGATTGATTTATAAAATATATATTTGAAATAGAGTAGAATAAGAGATAGAATTTAATTGGGAAGTATAAATAGAATGTTTGGAATAATATGTATATTTTAGAAACAATTTATATTTTATGAAATAAGGTTAAAAAGGCTTAAGATTTTGGTTTGAGATAATGCTACTGAGATGAAGATTATTGATTCGATTATGGTCTGAAATATTACTGATATTTTTTCTTTTATAATGATTGAATGCTAATTAGAAATGTATTAATTTGGTTATGTTAAAGCAATTGAGGAACCTATAGAGATATGGACTGATTTATAAAATATATATTTGATAGAGTACAGGAAAGAGAATATAGTTGGGAAGTATTAAAATATAATAGTTGATATAATATGTATATTCTAGAAATAATTATTGTTTGATGGGAAATTGGGAGACCCGAAATGTAACTTATGTGTTCATTTTAGGCTAAAGTGGAAAATGGTAATTGTAAAATAGTTAAACTTAAAAACAGGATTTTGATTGATATAAGTTAAACTACTATTGATATTCTTTTTACAATGATTGAATTTTATTTAGAAATGTATTAATACTAGATTATAGCTTGAGGGAAATAGAGAAGGAACTTTTAAGGAATTATTGAATTATTTATGTTTGATTATATTGTTTTTTTTGGGATGATTGATCGCCCTATCTCCACGTGGATTCTTAAATCACTTTGATGTAAAACCAAAAAATACTAATAAAACTTGTTTTTTTAAAAAAAGGATGATTAGACTGAGAGATGAAGATTTAGTTGAAATTTTAGACAAGTGAGGCATGTATCTGATGAGGTGCTGATCCAGAAAATGGGCAACATTCAGCTAGGAATGAGTCACCAGAACTTGAGCTGTCTTGGTCAAAAGGACCATGAACAATTAAATAACTCCTGAAGACTTATCAGGAAGTAAACAAGTATGAAAAATTTCAGCCAGTGGGCTATGGCGTTTTGCTCAATATTTTGATGCATTTTCTTAAAAACAAAACCACATGGATCTCCCTTCCTCCTCCATATTATTATATTGATTTTCTTCTCTCTCTGTGGAATTTCAGATTAATTTGTAATTAAACACATACAGAGGAGATGATGAAGAAATAACCTAATTATATACCAAATGGATGCCCCGAGGCTATCATCCAATTATTTCAGCCACTGAAATGATTTAAACAAACAACAAACAAACACCCAGTCCTGTCCTTTCATAGTGAGATTAAATTTTAATTTGCCATCGCATTCTCTAACTCTGCTTTATTCAGTGAAGTGATTTCAAAATATGCATTTAGCGTCCATACAAAGGAAACAGATAACAAGCAAATAATAAATGCAAATGATAATTTTGGCCATTGTTCCTGAGTTAAAGCCATGCACATCCTGTAACCAGTATGCAGGAGGGGAGCAGAAGCAACGAGTGATTTAGTGTGGTGTTTGTATCCCCAAAGACCTTAATTATTTGCAATTATGCAGATTGGAAGCAATTCTTAACTCTAGCAGAAAATGCCTATCAAATTGTATAAATCCAACTTGTTCTGCAGCATTCACTTTGGAAGGTGTACAAAGTTCCAAAAGCTCTCTGCTAGTCATTCTCATGTTTTCAGAAAAAATTGTGTTGCATGTGTACAGGAAAGGGATGAAAAAAGACTGAGGGAAGAAAAATTCAGATGGAATGCATTTCTCTTAGGAGAAAGGTGGTTTGGTAATTGAAGCATTCCAGCTTATGCCTCTCCTCCTTCCCAAAATGCCTCATTGCCACTAACCAAAATTGACCACTCTAACCAACAATTTTCGCCATTCCATCATATGCCAAAGGATATGACGTCACAAGGCCAGCAAAATTTTACATGGGCTGTCTTTTGAGTTCAGCCAACTCTGATCTACTGTGAATTTACTGGTTGTGACGATTTTTTCCATGAGCATTAAAGATTTTGTGGTTATTTTAGTCAAGGAAGCTTAGTAATGGCCCTCATAAGTTGGAAGAAGTAGGAGATTGGCAATTGAAAAGTTATGTACTTCTGGTCTTGTATATTTCCCCATGCAAAAATGGATAAAAGCATCAGGATCACAATTACAGTTTAGACACAAAGAATGTGTTCCAGGAAACACCATGGACTAAGAGGAACAAGGCAGAAAGAGAGATGAAAGCAGAAATGGCTATGTGGACAAGGTCAAAATGGTGAGGAGAGTGCATAGGGTTAGGTTCAGTGTCCTGCATTATAAAATCCATGGGGATATTGAAGGTCTTATGGGGATATTGAAGGTCTGGACTTTATGCAATGTTGGTCTAGAGGGTATACAATGTATCTTTTTGATTTATGATTCTGGTTGCATTTTTATATCCACATTTTTGTGAGTAAGGCACATTGAAGTGTGTGAAGCATACTTCTGAGTAGATTTGCATTGATTGCCAATAACATATTGGGGACAAAATGTTATTTGCTGAACATAAAATTATGGATAAGACTACACTACTATTTTCATTAAATGAATAATCATGATTTAAACTTTAGAGCGATAACTTTGGCCTTAATTATTTTATAAGATTTGAAGAGGAATATCCAAGGGCCCAATTAAACAGTAAGAAGCATGGTAATCCTGGAACAAAAATGAGCATTAATTTCACTTCCCCTGGGACACTTCAGTTTAGATG
Organism: Azemiops feae; assembly: GCA_023970755.1. NCBI lineage: Eukaryota > Metazoa > Chordata > Lepidosauria > Squamata > Viperidae > Azemiops > Azemiops feae. The sequence continues at coordinate 14,171 of JALGBA010002000.1, forward strand.
GACCTCTGTGCAGGGTTGTCAGATATTACATTGTCTGCGAAGCTTTACATTAACGTCACTTTGAACATGATCCTGCTCTTCTTCCATTCGTTTAGAGCAGGGCTCTTCAAACTTGGCCCTTTTATGACTTGTGGACTTCAACTCCCAGAATTCCTCAGTTGAAGTCCACAAATCATAAAAGGGCCAAGTTTGAAGACCCCTGGTTTAGAGCAAAGGCAGCAAACCCTAATGAAGCATGAAAGTAGATGCTGTCTATTTTATCCACTGAGGCTGAAGTAGCAACTGGAAAATTTGCTTCTTTAGACTTATCTCCACCATTTATATTTAGATTCCATCTTTTCTCCAACTCAAGATAATGTATAAAGTTTTCCTAACATGCCAGCACCTCATATGATGCAAGATGATGATAGAACATCCAATCATGACATATATATGTAGTGTTATCATGCAAAGGCTTTCTTCTGTCAGTTGTGGGAATGCAAGCCCTTGGTGCTCTCTTCTTCCAGACATTTCATTACCCAACTAAGTAACATTATCAGGAGGGAGTGGAGTTTGTTCTCTTTTTATATACTATGGACTTGCCCTGTCAGTGTTTGTTGGAGTATTCTTGGTAGGTACTTGATTAAGCTGTTGTTTACTGTTGGATTATTTGTCTGAGCTGGGCTCAGTTGGGCTATTGTTTACTGGGTATTGTTTACTGCTTGATTGCTGGTCTAGTATCAATATTAGTTTAATCTCTGTTTATTTAGGTAATGATTGCTGTTGAACCAAACTCAGAGAGCACCAAAGATCCCACAGTTCAACTCTGAGCTGCAAATATTCTCTTCTGTTGGTTTTATGTGAGGTGTAGATTGTCATTGAGTGTCATTGCACTTTGTTCCAGAGGCCAGTGAGCCTATATGTTTTATTTTTCTAAAATGTTTGTGAGCTAGATTAAAATGAAAGGTGATAGTTTAGAGTCCTGCAGATTGCTTCAAAATGGAGTGGGATCTGAAATTTAGTCTTCTTGATAATTTGTACTCTATCACACTGATATTTATAAGTAATTTCTTTGGTAGGTTTTTAAAAAACAAAACAAAACACAACACTCTTTTTCAAAATTTCGTACTCCAATTGCAATCTTGTAATGATACCATTACAAGTAAGGTGTACAAACAATTTGGCATGATTGGTGAAATTCAATGTTAGCTCCTGCATTAGTCATAATGAAATAACTATTGAAAAAGATAAATCAGGTTAAAGTGGAAATTACAATTATTATCACTTTCCCTTGTGCCTAAATGTATTCACACTGGTTTCTGTGACTTTTGTTCCACCTTTTGTACCGTTCTTCATGTTATGAAATGAGTATTTTTTTACTGACTTCAGACCAAAGCTGTCTTCCTGACAGCCATTTTGTGATTTTTTTTCTTTATATAATGGTAGCATTTCACAATTCCACATGTTAATTGGCTAAAAAGGTAAAACTCCTTTTTATCATGGGAAATATCTTTTGAAGGAGAGGCTACCGGTAATTGTTGCTTCAAAATCTCACTGGAAGACCAGAAGTTTTGGAATATTTTGAAAAACATTTACAAAATGGTGGATCAGATTAGGGGCAGAAATCTTTGCACACCATGCAGCCATGCTTTCTCTCAGTGCCTTATTAAATTGTAATTTATGTTTGAAGAACGGGTCCAGTTTTCCTCCCAACTGAATAAATATCCATGCCTTTTATGGTTTGCTACAGACACAGGAAAGGAAAAATTTCTTCTGAATGACCCTTTCCTTTCTTAAAAACAAATGCTCCAAAAGCAGAGTTGCACATATATTTTAAATGGAAAATACAGATGTCCTAGAAATGCATATGTGGGCTGTTATTTCAATACATTCAAGGCTAAACTCCAGTAGGACTACTCTAAAGTAAATGGTTTGGAGAATATCCTATTTCTGCCTCCCTAAATTGGGTTGACATTATAGAAACAGTCTATTAAAATCACTGCAGTTAGTTCGCACAGTGGGCTGAGGATTGTTGTTTCTGCAAATTTTTTATTTTTCTCGGACACAATTTCTTTCATTGGGGAAGAGATTTGCTAAACTTTTAAAAAGTTTTTAATCATTATTATTTGTGGGGTTTGAGGAGGCTCACTTAGGGTGCACTGAGGCTAGTCCATTTTCTTCTTTCAGCACTGCGTCTATGTTCCATTTATGCTGTGTTTAGATTAGAGCAGACACAAATTTCCTCTGTCTCACAGCCAGTCGTGAATCACTGAGAAACGGAGCTGCTGCCCCATCAGGAAAAACTGACAAATCCCAGCTTTAAAATAACAAGTGCTTGACAGCTCAGTTTACAAAATAGCAGATTGCAGCTACACAGCACAACTCAGCTACGGATGACATAATAATGACACACTTAAGACTTATTTAGTCTTTTTTCTTCCTGCTATAATTTCCAATAAATAAAACTGCCGAAAACAGGAGAACCATTGTTCCGTATATAGTTCCATTTTCTATGCTTACCATTTTCTATGCATCCTATAGTTTGCCCTGCAAAAGCCAGGGCCTGGGAATTGTGATTGGAACATCATTTCCTGGTTCAAATTAATATTTGAAATGATGAGGAAACTTTTTTGACCCTCACTATTTTCTTTTAAAAAGTCATTTGACAATGAGTTCCTAATAGACTGGAAAAATATGTGTTGGTGTATGTTTATAAATGCATAGTTCTGTTCCTTATGGGAGTAAGTGTTCCTAAAATAGACCTGTAAGTTTCTAGTGGTATGAAATAATCCAATTCACATTTGAAACATTCATTTTAGTCTGAAACAAAAAAACCAGAAGAAATAAACTTTCTGTTTCTATTTACCTGAGAGATAATTTCAGATATGTAAATTATGCTTTTTTTCTGGTACAATTTTCCTCGTGCAAATTATTAATGAATATATTAAAAATTAAAATAAAGCATACACGCACACATATATACACACATATGTATCTATACACACAACACATATACTATACATATACTATACATATGTATTCTATACATATGTTGTATATAATATGTTTAAATGTGTGTTATGTATATGCACACTTTGAGAACAAGCAACTAAATTTCATTTTTAATGTGTGCCATTGTGCCCACAGTAAAAAAATGACAATAAAGGTTATATATCTATCTAACACAAAAACAAAATAATTTGTTTTGAGGGTGAAAGGACTTTGGAAAAGATTTCATAGAATAGAATAGCAGAATATATCTATGGGAATGATAAAGATCTGTTGTATTTAAGCTAGGCCTTTGGTGGAGTTTTTCTTAATAAATTGATAACATATGGATTACATTACATTATTTAGATAACCATATAGTTGGATGAATGACAAAACCTGAATAGTACTTATTAATGGTGCCTTTAACTTTAAACAAAAGTATGAAATTGAATGCCATAGGTTCAGGGGTGTTCACAAAATATGGTTTTTAAAAAAGTAAAAATGGTGGCCATAAAGGTGATATCAATGCTCTGCATATTTTTTATTTGCATATGCAACTTACATTAAAAAAAAACCCTGATGGACCTTTGAGGGCACTATCATGCTTGCCATACTTACTTTTTTGACTATAATGTGTGAACATTTGTTTTCATGGAACGGATTCTGGACCCCATGTTTTCAATGTTTTCATTAATGCTTTTAACCATTAGCCAACAATGTGATGCAGTTGCTAAAAGGTCAGCTACTATCATGAGGGACATTGATAGGAACATCAATCTAATGGGGGGGGGGGGCAACTGTTCCATTCTATTCTGCCTTGTTCAGACCCCCCCTCCCCCCTCCCCCAGAGTGCTGTATGTAGGTACCACAGTCAAAAAGAATAATGTAATAGGTAACCTTGATGAAAAGGATGAAGAGATGCTGCTAGGAAATAATAAGAGAAGAGAGGCAGGAGACTGCAGTTGCTTAACAACTGAGGAAAGAAACCAAGGAAGGACCTGGCCTAGTGGACCAAGCAATTAAAAAGGAGGAATTTTCTTCTTTCATACTTACAGTGATCTGGAAACAAAACCCTTTGGTGAAAGATTTTGAATATATGTAGCATACAGCATACATACATGTTGGAGATGATAAAAGGTTTGAAAGGTTTTCACTTAGAAGAAGAAGTGGACTTAATCAATTAATTAGGACTCAGAGAGAGTACTAACAACTGAATGACTGCAAGGAATATAAATCCTTCCATTCTCCACCATTCAGCCAGAACAGAAGAAGCTTCTTGGGTGAGAAGTAAAACATCTTCAAGGAAAAACAAAGAAAATCCAGTTGCTTTTTGAAAAAGCACTTTTGGGACAACCATGACCTGGATGACTGAGAATCTCCATAGACATCAATCAGTTAAGCAAACAATTTACTGAGGACTGGATCCACTAAGTTAAAATCCAGGGATATAGCTTTAGATTAAAGGAGGATGAAACTGCCATGCCAAATGGTGAATTCTCCTTCAGTTGGATGTCTAGAAGTCTTCCTACAGGGACAGAATGGCTGTCTGTAAAAGATTATATAGTAAATCCTGCAGTATCAAGGGCTTGAACTAGACAAATTCTAATGACCTTCCAACTCTATGGTTCTATGATTCTATATAGAAATATGAGTGTACAGTTTTCTTCCTTGACATTTGATGAATTATGGTAGCCAAAAATAAGTTCTACCAACTAGTAATTTTTTACATTTTATTTTATTAATTTATACATATAATTTACAGGCCACCCAACACCCACTGACTCTGGATGGCTTATAATTAAAAAGGAAAACAAAATACAAAACAATAATGAGCAGCCCAAAGACAAACATATAAATAAGGAAAGTCCATCTGTCAGGAGTTTAACAATCACCTTGCCCCCAAATCTGGGAATGGAGCCAATGTTTTAATAACTTCCTGAACGTCATTGGGGTGGGAACCATCCGGATCTCTGAGAGAGTTTCTATAAGATGCCATTAATACTTTCTTGAAACCCTTGAAAAATCCTAATGTTTTCCTCTCTGGTGAACTATTTAGCATTGTGGGATTTTATACCTTCCGTTCCTCTATCAAGAAGGATTTGTTGCAAAAAAGTCCAAAACATTTTGGTATTTAATGGATTGTGTCTGCCTCTTCCATTCAGAATCACCCTGCTGTGATGATAAAAAGCCGTAAAACTGCTTAGGTTTTAAATATTTCAAGCATTTAATGTTTTTCATATGTATCTGATGGCATTTAGCAAGATCTCATTCAAAACTCTAGCTTGACTTGGTGAGTAGAAATCACCCAGTGGTGCTATCTATTCCCCAGGATTTCAACAATATGAAAGAGGAGAAATTTTTGAGTAATTCCTGTTATAGCTGATGTAGAAGATACTATCTTGCTTTTAAGTAAATATAACAATTAACCTTATATGTTCCAGAGGTGATAGACAATTATTTCTACTATCCCAAGCCAGCATGGTGGAGGACAATGGCAATGTAATTTTGTATCTTGAGGAAGATTCTTTTATATCTTTCCCATAAGGTGGATTCTAAAGATTGCTAAATGATGCCAGGGAAAAACTTTCCCTAAACGTCCTATAATTAAATCATCTCTCTCTCTCTCTCTCTCTCTCTCTCTCTCTCTCTCTCTCTCTCTCACACACACACACACACACACACACACACACACACACACACACACACACACAGAATCTGAGGTTTCTGCCAACTGTGTTCTTTTTTTCCTGATGTCTGGAATCTCAATTTGCTTTTCCCCAACCCTGTTTAATTGGTATTACGCAGTTTTAGAGATTTATAACTGAGGAAAGGAAAAGAAAGAGTAGTGAAATTTAAAACTGACAGTAAGCATTTTATTATAATTCCAGGCCTCCTATCAAAACTAGCTACTTCTAGAGGAAAAGCACTTCTTTAATCACACATGGTTTTAAAAATACATCAACCACTAAAGACAAAATCCTATCAGTTGTTTATATAATGAAGGATTTAATCTGCTGAATAAAACTGTAACAACACGGGGGATGTTTCAGCCACTCTAAAAAGCCATGGATATTCCCCCCCCCCCATTCAGCTGTTGAATTGATGCAAGGCACCCAAATTTATTTACTGTTTCATAAGGTGTGCTTAAGTTGTCTACTATTATTCCAAGGAAAAACAAATCAGGGTCCTTCACTTTGCCATTTTTATATCCCTTGGAGGGAAGATAGGATATATTTTTGTAAATTTTATTTATTTCTAGGTTCCCTTGAGCGATGAGATGGGAAATAATCAATATAAAGAATTTATAAAAAAATTCTTTGGATAGGACATGTAGTTGAGTTCCTAATCCAAAGTGTGGACCAAAGAAATCCATATCTGTTTCTTTTAATAGGATGGTCTATCATCCCATTTTTCACAATAAGTATCCTTATCTGTTTAAAGTGCTTAAAATGAAAATAAATTTGCCAAGAAAGGTTAGATTGTTAGCATAAACTAGGAACTCCTTCAGGATTAAAAAAAAGGGAAAAAAAAGCTATCTTCGCTTCACTATATTTTCTGTCTTCCCTCATGGAATCTGCTGCAAATAAAGTAAAACCTGAAAGCCTGATTCACTTCCCAGAAAAAGGAGTAGATTTAAATTAGCCTCAGGCAGATGATATAACTACTATTCTGAAAAACAAAACAAAATAAAACACCAACCCAGAGCAACCTGAGTTTCGCCTTCCCATATATTCCCAGCTTTATTTGTGAGCTACAAATTAGCCCTTTGTCTTTTAGCTTTGTATGCTCTATAGACCCAGCCGATATGCTTAGTTTTTGTGGATCATAGTAAATTCTGAAAATTGGGTTGTAACTGAAGAAGCTATGGGAGAGAAGTGTCATATGAACATGGCCATTGACAACGAAGCAACATTGAAGCTTAGCAGGTCATTAACCTAACAAAATGAGCCGGCCGGCATCTTGAATCCTAATAAATGAAATTGGCAGCAGGACTATAGTAATCTCTCAGAAATGATTGGCAGAACATTTGAAATCCTCTGGATAAAACAGAGTGCCTTTGGTGCACATTTGATACCATCATTTCAGTCCTAAGCACTTGGAAACATGCTAGCAACAACTAACTTAGACCAGAATGAGCCAAAACACCCTTGGGTCATACTTGAATTATTTGCATTAAACATGTTGGAGTTCAGTAGAATATGCTTTAGAGAAGTGTTTTCATCAAAAAGGGAGTCTGCAAAGGACAAAGGTAGGAACAACAAGCCTTTTCTTGAAGAATTTCTGGCTTTCCTTCCTCTGTTTTCTTTTCATAAATATTATCAATCAAAAAAAGAAGTCTACAATTGTGAAGGCTTGGAAAGATTGGCTTCCTCCCTTGAAGCGGTCATACCCTGTGATATATATTGCTGGCTGAACACGGAAAGCACAGAATATAATTGATTCAGCAGCTACAGACAGAATTTCTGACTGCCCATTTCTTTACTGTAGATTGAAGTGAAGACAGGACTGCTATTGATTACCCAAAACTTAAGAATGGCAGTAGAAATGCTAAAACTTTCTTGTAGAGGTGACCTGACTTGCTGTTTAAGGATAGACATGTTTGGGATAGTGATTAAGGCATCAGACTAGAAACCAGGACTCCATAACTTCTAGTCCAACCTTAGGCACAAAGCCACTTGGGTCACCTTGGGCCAGTCACAATCTCTCAGCCCTAGAAAAAAGCCAATGTCAAACCACTTCTGAAAAACCTTGCAAAAAACAAAAACACTTGCATGGATGAAAAAAGATATATCTAAATTTATATAGCAAGGGGAAAAAAGAATTAAAGAGGGTACTTTCTTTCATCTTAAGTGTACTTGTGACAAAGCAAAGACATTCTGACTTTATTACTTTAATTCAGTAGATTCTTAAAATAAATGCAAAACTGAAGCCAGAAATTTTCCTTTTAGGTTTGATGGACAAAGAACTTGATGGAAAATATGGGATATTGTTATTATATGTGTTCACAGTGGCAAGAATCTTATATGCATAAAAATCAGTAGTGGGATTCGCCGGTTTGCACCGGTTCAGCAGAACCAGTAGCTAAATTTTGCTGCATTCGGAGAACTGGCTGGCTTCCAGAAGTCCAGTCTAGGCCTGGAGGCCTGGAGGAGGCCTCTCAGGCCTAGAACAGCCCACCGGAAGTGTGTGGATGCCACTTCCGGAAGTCTGTTCTAGGCCTCGCAGGCCCAGGCCTGCATCAAATAAGAGAACTGGTTGTTCAGGTATTTGAATTCCACCACTGATAAAAATATATACTAAATCCCACAGTAGAAGAATAGATAATAAAGGTGATGGATGTAATGTATTGGTCACAACTGTTTTAAATCACTTGCTTAATGTCTAATCACATGTTTGAATGTCTGACCTAGATTCTGTTGTTATGTAATGGCTGCTGTTACTTAAGCCAGACTTGCTGCCTCCAGGCTGATAATTAGATTTTGGGTGGGAAACTGTTACTTTAAACCTATTGGCTGCTGCCTGGAGGCTAACCATATAAATAGCTGCGCAGTAGCTATTTGAGTTGCTTCTGTTCAGAGTTAAATAAACTTGTTGCTGTTTCAACACTCGTCTTGCTTAATGCCTTCAAGAACCGAATACTTAATAGTGGCAACGAAGATGGGACGTGCTGCTTCATCATAAGAGTCTGAAGTCACTAGGGGGTGAGGCCAGCACAGAGCCTGGCAGGAACTACATTCCCCCCCCCTCGGTCTGCCAAGTAAGCCACAATGGAGACCACCACACCCTAAGGATCTGTCCTAGGGCCTACGCAGAAGCCAGCAGCACAAGGCAAAGCGAGCAACAAGAAACACAAGCAACTTACCATGGCGAAAGTGGGGAAACTCGAAGAGTTTGATGTCAACCACCCGGAGCAATGGGCGTCCTACATTTCCCACGTAGAAAACTACCTCCGCGCCAACCAGGTCACCGAAGATGGACTGAAGGCCACGACCCTCCTCTGCGTGTGTGGCCCTGCCACCTTTGACATTGCGGAAAACCTGGTCGCCCTGACGCCGCTCGAGTCCGTCACCTACGCGGACTTGAAGAAAAGGCTCCGAGACCATTTTGAGCCAAAATTATCCGTGATAGTGTGGAGGCACGCTTTTGAGCAGCGGGAGCAACAACCCGGCGAATCGGCCACAGAATTCATCACCGCTCTTTGTCAAGCGTCCCAACTCTGCAATTTCACAGATTTGGAGGAGAGACTAAGGGACCGTCTAGTCTGCGGCGTCCGGAATCGAGAGCTCCAACAAAAACTTTTCGCTAAGGAGACTCTCTCACTACAGGAGGCCTTGAAGGAGGTAATGGTGGACAAAGCTGCCAGAAAGGCCATTAAAGTGCTGCGGCCCTCCAAAAGCGTGTCAAGCACCGAAGCAGTCCACCACAAGGACGCCGAGCAAATGGAAGACACTGACTCAAACTACGAAGTCGACAAGCTACAGAGGCACCAAGAGAAGGGACCAAGGCCAGCTGACAAGGCAGTTCTGTTCCTTAGGTGCATGGGTTGCGGAGGCCGCCATCAACGCGCCAAATGTCGTTTCCGTACAGCAACATGCCGGGAGTGTGGCAAGTCAGGCCACATTGCCGCCGTCTGTCGGGGTTGCCAGAGGAACCATCCACAGGAAGACTCAATCAGGAGAGGTACCAGGGCCCTGGGGCAACAGCGAGTAGGGTTCTGCGCCAGCCGAAGGAGTGTTCTCCGCACTGGTGCCCATCACCCCCTTAAGCCGAAGCTTCCACTCCAAGTCAAGCTTCAGGGAGTTCCATGTAAGATGGAACTAGACACAGGCTCAGCCATGTCCATCATATCTATAGGAACATTTAGGCACATATGCAGCCACAGCAATAGATGGGCCAAACTTCGGCCATCTAATTTAATGCTCACCGACTTCCAAAACTCCCGAGTGGCGGTCAAGGGTGAAGCCACACTTCTAGTGAATTTCAAGGGGTTTGCAGGCCCACTTGATGTTGTTGTGGTAGAAGGCCAATGCACGAGCCTCATAGGGCTCGATTGGTCCGATGCATTGGGCATTCAAATAACCGGCATTCACCGGACACAAGCGGCGGATTTGTCTTTAGTCTGCCAAGAATTCTCAGATGTTTTCAGTTCATGCCTAGGGGAGTACAAGGGTCCTCCGATAGCCTTCAAGCTTGATCCTATGGTAACGCCAATATGGATCAAGCCTCGTCGAGTGCCTTTTGCTTTAAAACAAAAAATTGACGCAGAGCTGGACAAGCTGGTCAGTCAGGGGGTATTGCAGCCCATAGACAGTGGGGAGTGGGAGAACCCCATAGTAACGCCACTAAAGGCCAACGGGGAAGTGTAAATATGTGCTGACTACAAGTGTACCATTAACCGGGCACTTCAGCAGCACGCGTACCCAGTGCCAGTTTTCAGCCATATTTTGGCATCATTGCAAGGTGCTGCATGTTCGCCAAATTAGATTTGGCACAGGCCTACCAATAGCTGCCAGTGGACAAGGCCACGGCAGCCGCCTAAACCATCGTCACCCATCGGGGGGCCTTCAAGGTCAAGCGCCTACAGTTTGGGTTGAGTGTAGCCCCATGGATTTTCCAGGGAGTAATGGAGCAAATGCCGGAGAAACCACAGAGGTCCTGGCTTAACAGCTTAGAGCTGTCCTTCAGCGGTTACGCACAGCAGGACTCAGATTAAAGAAAGAAAAATGCAAGATTGGGGTTGAGTCAATGGAGTTCTTGGGGTTCCGCATCGATGCCAATGGCATCCATCCGGCGGACTCAAAGCTGAAAGCAATTCAGCAGGCCCCAAGCCCGAAGTCCAAGGGAGAGCTTCAGGCCTTTTCAGGCCTTCTTAATTTCTACCATGCCTTCCTTCCAAACAAGGCCGCTGTGGCAGAGCTGTTACAATGGCTCTTGGATAGATAAGCCCAGTGGAAGTGGACCAGCATCCACGAAAGGAGTTTCCAAGCAGCCAAATCACTGCTGTCCTCGAACTCTGTACTCACACATTTTAACGAAAGGCTGCCAGTCTGCATCGCGAGTGATGCATCTCTGTATGGGGTTGGGGCTGTGTTGAGCCATTTGTTGGCTGATGGGAAACAGTCTCCCATTGCCTACTATTCTAGGAACCTGTCATCCGCAGAGTGCAACTACGCGCAAATTGATAAGGATGCTTTGGCAATCATGGCTGGAGTTAAAAAATTCCATGACTACTTGTATGGTCGCCAGTTCACGGTCTTTACAGACCACAAGCCACTCCTAGGGTTGTTCACTACGAACAGACACCCCAGATTCTGTCGCCTCGAATGTTGAGGTAGTCTATTTTTCTGTCAGCCTACAACTACAGGCTGGTTCACAAACCGGGCAAAGAAATGGGCCATGCAGACGGCCTTAGCAGGTTACCCCTACCACATGTAGAGCCAGATCTAGCTCCAGCTGCACGCATCCTGGCTATCCAGGATCTGCCAGAGTCTCCCCTTCACGCTGGGGATGTAGCTGCTGAGACGGCAGCTGACAAAATACTGAGTCGTGTATTGAATTGGGTGCATACAGGATGGCTAGACAAATGTCCAGGCCCAGAATTTCAGAGCTTTTTCATGCAAAAAGATGAACTTTCAGCTCATAAAGGGTGCATCCTTTGGGGAAGTAGGGTCATAGTTCCCAGCTTGTTAAGACCCAGAGTGCTTGAGTCTCTGCACGAGGGCCATCCGGGAATAATCCGGATGAAGGCACTCGCGAGGAGGTACCTTTGGTGGCCTGGGCTAGATAAGGCTATCGAGGCCCAAGTACATGGTTGCATCACGTGTCAACAGTCCAGACCAGAGATGCCGCAAGCCCCTGTCCACTGATGGGAGGACACTCACACACCATGGTCAAGAATCCACATTGACTTTGCCAGACCCTTTCAGGGACAGCTGTTTTTAACAGTGGTCGATTCAAAATGGTTAGAGGTTGCACCAGTTCCCAATATGACTACTGCCAGGACCATCCAGGAACTGTGCAGAATCTTTGCAACACATGGGCTTCCAGACGTCTTAGTATCAGACAATGGGGCTCAGTTTACTGCTTCAGAATTCCAGTCCTTCCTCAGGACAAACCTCATAAGGCACGCCACATCAGCTCCCTTTCACCCGGCCTCAAACGGACAAGCGGAACGCATGGTCTGCACAACCAAGAAGTCCCTAAAATGGATTGTCACAAGAAACTGGCACCACAGATTGGCAGACTTTCTACTCTGCCAGCATACAACTCCCTGCACAGCCATGGGCAGAAGCCCAGCCGAGCTATGTTGGGGCCGACGCTTGATCACTAAGCTGGACAGGCTCCACCCCGACCGAGTTGCACCGGACTCTGCATGGCCAAAGGCGCCCAGAAGTCTGCAAGTGGGTGACCGGGTTTGGACCCAGAATTACGGGAAAGGGGCTTTGTGGGTGGCAGCAGTGGTTGTAAAGGTGTCAGGGCCACTTTCCTACAAGGTGGTCCTCGAAGATGGGCAAGTCATTCGCCGGCACATTGATCAGCTGCGTCAGTGGCTGGCGGATCAGTCACCGGCTCAGGACTCCCAAGAGGGCCACACACAGGGCCCGCACGACAGCGGTCCAACAGAAGGGTTTGCACGCTACAACAGGACCCTCCCTCAAGGAGACAGGGGAATGGCTATAGTAGAGCCTCCTCCGGACACACAGACTGCATCCACTGAACAGGACAGGCAAACGGCACTGAGAGACAGCCCTGCAGACTTTGCTCCACGAGTGGACTTTGGTTTGGGCCGACCGGAACTGGCCGGCCAAAGGGACTCGAGTCAAACCGACTCCACTGAACCTCTGAATCCTGGTCTACCCAGCCTGGCAGGCAAGCAGGTAGACCAAGGAACCCCGGCAACCCTTAGGCGTTCTGAAGGGTCAAGAAGGCCACCTAAGTATCTGCAAGATTATGTCAAACAATTAAGGGTTTGAACTATGGAGGGGGAAGAGGTGTAATGTATTGGTCACAACTGTTTTGAATCACTTGCTTAATGTCTAATCACTTGTTTGAATGTCTGACCTAGATTCTGTTGTTATGTAACGGCTGCTGTTACTTAAGCCAGACTTGCTGCCTCCAGGCTGGTAATTAGGTTTTGGGCGGGAAACTGTTACTTTAAACCTATTGGCTGCCGCCTGGAGGCTAACCATATAAATAGCTGCGGAGCAGCTATTTGAGTTGCTTCTGTTCAGAGTTAAATAAACTTGTTGCTGTTTCAACACTCATCTCGCTTAATGCCTTCAAGAACCGAATACTTAACAATGGAGTTGGCAGGGATGGTGAAACTGTTTTAAGGAGAAGAATTTATCTAGTTTTATATCTACTTGAAAACCACTTCTGGAATTTTTGAAAAAAATGAAACTTTAATTGTAGATTTTGATGATTAGAATGATTTTGTTATTATAGAAATGGCTTAGAAAAATGTAAAGCAAATGGTTGGGGTTGCATTTTTTTGTATTTTATTGCACAGAAAAAAGACTCCTTTTTTCTCTCTGCACTTTTTCTTAATTTTCTAACTGATGTTTTCTATATTTTTATTTTGTAAACAAAATTTAATAAAAATTCAAAACAAAACAAAACAAAACAAAACTGCAGGGACATGACCAAGCATTTTCTGGGCATTAACACTGACCTGAAGACCACTCCACACATAACAGGACAAATGTCTACCTGTGATGGTATATATTTTAGTCCATTGGCACATGTTGCAAAGTTGCATTAATTTAGTTATTAAAAATGTACCTGTGAGCTCTCAGAGAGTGTTGTCAAATGAACTATAATTTGGACCTTGAGCTTAAGCATTAGTGCCACTCTAAACTCAGTCATGAAGATTTAAAGATTTTTTTGATGCGCAAGGTGAGATACTGGCTAGAAGTACAGGGGTTGTCTACTGCATTTTAAAAAAATATTCTTTTTGTTTGGCCACTTCTAGGGAAATAGCTTTTATTTTCTCTTTCACAACAGGGTTGAATAAACACAAATTCCAGTGTATGGAAGCTTTGTTTCATTGTCCAGGTCTGAGCAAAGCCCCAAAGTCAAAGTTGTCACTGTTCCTGGGCAGAGTCTGTGACTATGACTGAGAAAAGTTTTTCTTTTCTTCATGTTCTGGAGTAATATAAGCTTTGAAAGTGAAGTATGAACTGTCAAATTAACCAATACAGCCTTGGCTTGTTTGGGTTGAGCAAGCATGTCTGAAGGTGCTCCCTGGTGAGCATGTGTTTTCAAGTTGTAGATGTGAGAACAAAAAGAGAAAAAAAAATATGAATTGGATTTAAAGGGCAGTGGGAATGAATGGCAAATGGGATTGATGGCAAAAAAAAGAGCTACCAGTTCATGACTGCCAAAGTGAGGCTGACCATTAGATGGTAGCAGAAAAAGACCCAAAGGTTTTATTTTAAAGGCAATGGAACTTCTGATTTTTCTTTATGACATTTCGCTTCTCATCTAAGAAGTTTCTTCAGTTTCAACTAATGGTGGGGATTGGAAGGAATTTATACACTCTGCAATCATTCAGAACTGAGATGAGGCTTCTTGGATGAGAAGCAAAATATCTTAAAGAAAAATCAGAAAATCAAGTTGGAATAACCATAACTTGGATCAATTAGAATTTCCACAGACATTTAGCAAAAAGTACTGAAAACTCTAACTTGTTGTTTCTCAACCATGGTAATAACTTTTAAGATGGGTGGACTTCAATTCCCAGAATTCCCCTGACAGCCAATATTTGTATTTCAACTTAGTTTCTTTAAGCCAGTTTCACAAAAAAAAAGTTGTTGATGAAAAACAGAGAGTAACTTTGCAGATGAAAGAGTTTGGGGAAATGTGAATATGGTCGTTGGGGTGGGGGGGAGAAAGGGCTTGTCCACTTCTGTTTTTTTCTGTCGAGATTTAATTCTGTTACTGAGGAGCCTGGGAAGATGCTAAAATCCAGAAATCTCAAGTCAAATATTGCCAGTCATATTAGTCACTTGATGCACAGCAACTATAATGGGAATTCAGAGATTTGGATAGCTTAGTACATAATGATACTTCTTATGCTCTGTTACTGTATTAATGTTTAGTAGGGTTATTGAAAATGGCAATAATAGAACTTCAGTTAGATGCTGCATCCATGATGTCACCAGCATAATTAATGTTAATTTAAATGATAATATTTATATTTTAGTGTTTTAATGTTTTAATGCCATCTTTAGCTTGTTGTAAGCTGCTTAGAGTTGCTTGATGGCAAGATGTGAGGCATATAAATTTATTACATACATACATACATACATACATACATACATACATACATACATACATACGTACATAAGTACATAAATTCAATAATGCCATTTGAGAAAAGGAAACTTCCATCAGAACTTGTCAGTCCTGTCCAAAGGAGCTGAAAGAGAAGAACATATTCTCTCTCAGAATGAATGCATCCAGATACTATTAAATTGTTTAAAAATTAAGACTGCTAATAATTACATTGGTAAGAAAAAATAACAAAATGCAGCAAAAGCAGGAGACAAACTAGGGAGATGGTTGGCCCACTGACCAGTAAATGAAAGGAAAATAACACATGGCAAAGAAGCTGAGCCCTTGAGAACATCAAGAAGAGATGCATTATTTACTTGGGCTTTTAAATGGCTTCGACAAAATCTTTTAGTAACTCTCTTGAGTCAATTTAGCAGCAATGGGATGAAAGGAGAAGTCCTTTTATGAAACTGCATGCAGCAGGAATACATGATCAGTTCATGAGGTGGGGAAAAAAAATCTGTTGGTAGAGACTTCTGTCTTCGAGTTTGTTCAGAAAGTGTTTTGGAGTTTGGGAAAAACAATGAGGTTTTCAAATTCAATTTATTTTGAATCTTTAATTAATTATTGCTTTCAGTATTGGAGACTGCATGACTCTAAGTATTAGTAATAGATAGATAATAGACAGCCACAAAGTGAAACATGTCACTGAGTTCATGTCTGTTCTGGCTTTCCTATCTGACTGAGTATTGTGGAAATACAATATTTCATTAGACTGGTCTTTAGCTTGACTCACCTCTTCGTGTTCATCTCTACCCAGAGGTTGTCCACCACAGTACCTTAATCATCTTCACGCCCACTGACTGTTGCTTCTTATCGTATTTGCGATTGAATTTCAGAATTTCAGATTTTGCTCCGATGATTAATCTTTTTCAACCATCACTCCTGATTCTGTTGGTTTTAATATCTGATCAATAGATTTATTGGATGTTTTATGCCTTCATTGTGACTACATATTGTGTTCATTGCACATTTTATGTTTTCAGCACACTTTCTTTATGTGCTTCTGAGTCAGTGTTCAGGTGAGTGCCTGAAATTTTCTTGACAAGATTTTAGAAGTGGTTTGTCATTGCCTCCTTCCTAGAGCTGAGAGGGAGTAACAGGTCCAAGGTGACCCAACTGGCTTTGTATCCAAGGTGGAACTAAGATTCACAGTATCTAGCTTGGGGCCTTAACCAAACTGACTCTCTTTTCATTATGTAGCTTTTACTGTAAACATTCTTGCTTTTTAATTTCTTTCTGATGATTAATCCTTTACAACCGTTACTTGATCTGTATAATTAGCAAATAATTTTTCATAAAAGTATGATTTCAAAGATATTGAGGCAGCACTCAGTCAATCTTGTCAGAGTTCAGAAACTAAACAGGGTCAATTCTGGCTAATATTTGAATGGGAAATATTTAGGGAATACTAAGGGTGAACACTAGATCCCTACAGAACAGAATGACAAAACATTCTGGTATAATTGCAAAGAAAGTAGCACAGCTTGTATTTTGATTCCAGTTTTAGTTTGCCTATTCAGAGGACTTTTTTTTTTTGGAAAACTATACCGTATAATAAAGGAAGCAGATTTAATTTACCAATCAATACATTTTTAAAAAAAAAATGTAATGTGATGTAACTTCTAGATAGACATGCAGAAGAATCCAGCCTCTGGTAGCTAATAGAGATTCTGATGATTTAATATACGTAGTCCTCAACTTACGACCACAATTGAGCCCAAAATTTCTGTTGCTAAGTGAAACTTTTGTGAAGTGAATTTCCCCCCATTTTACAATCTTTCTTGCTACAATTGTTAAGTGAATCACTGCAGTTGTTAAGTTAGTGGCCACATGATTAGAATCCCACCCCTTTTTTCATACATTTTAGGTAAAAAATCTATGGCTGCCATCCTTGACCTACTTAAAATGTTCCTGCTCTTAGGTTTAACATTATTACTTTTCCAGATGTGTCACCTCAACAGCTTCCAGCTTGGTCTTTAAATCCTATTTTCCAAACATCCAGTATTCCAGACCATCAAGAAATGAAAAATTATATGGTATATTTAACATTTTCTTTATTCACATGCTAAATTTGGAGGGGTTGTTAGTTCAATCTGATGAAGAGACCTTATGGGAATTCTTCAACATTTCCATATGCAAGACTTTGGAATGTTGCTTTCTGACATCCTTATTGCTTGATGTGTGTGTATATGTGTGTGTGTGTGAATCCAACTGATACATACAGTATATTCCAGATTGATGGTTTATTTCCAATTGAAAAACATTCTGAATATTCACATATAAGGGTTCATTTGTAATAGTTATGCAAGTGCCCTTGCTGACCTTAATAGGGACACTAAGGAGATAGGTCAAAGTAGTTGTGATGATGATAACTCAAACAAGCAGGGGATCGTGGTCCGAGATGAAGAACTTGTTTTGGACAGGGGAAAGTGTGAATCAGGTATTACACATCAGTCATGCAAGAAGAGCAAGGCATCCAAAAAGAGAAGCCACCTTCTGGTTGGTGATTCAATTATAAGGGATGTAAATTTAGAAAAGGATACAGAGGTTTCGAAAGAGGTCAAGTGTCTTCCGGATGCTACTGCCAGTAGGGACAAGAAGCGTATTTTTAAAATAGTCAAGAATGCCAGCAAGGACTGTGATGAAATGATAGAAGGTGTTGAAGCCACAGGAACCTTGGGGGGGGGAGTGATCATGCAATATTGGAATTCAACATTATGCAAGCACAAGCAATAGAACACAGTCAAACTAGAGACTTGGACTTTAAGAGAGCTAATTTCAATAAACTTAGAGTTTGGAAAGGATTCCATGGATGAGAATCCTCAAGGGGAAAACAACTCAAGGAGCTTGGGAAATTTTGAAGGCAGAATATCAGCAAATAGCCAGGACCAGATGGATTACACCCCAAGGTTCTGAAGGAACTGGCAGATGTGATCTCAGAACCATTGAACTATATCTTTAAAAGATCCTGGAGCACTGGGGAACTACCAAAGAACTGGAAAAGAGTTGATGTAGTTCCCATCTTCAAAAAAGGGGGAAAAAAGGATCCAGAAAACTACAGACCTATCAGCCTGACCTCAATACCTGGGAAGATTTTGGAAAAGATAATCAAGCAACGAATCAGCGAAAACTTAGAGGCAAACAAAGTACCTTGCTCAATAGTAGTAGCTGTGGGAGGGATCTTGGAGTCCTAGTGCACAATCACTTAAATATGAGCCAGCAGTGTGCTGCAGCTGCCAAAAAAGCCAACACAGTTCTAGGCTGCATTAACTGAGGGATAGAATCAAGATCACATGAAGTGTTAATACCACTTTATAATGCCTTGGTAAGGCCACACTTGGAATACTGCATCCAGTTTTGGTCACCACAATGTAAAAAAGATGTTGAGACTCTAGAAAGAGTACAGAGAAGAGCAACAAAGATGATTGGGGGACTGGAGGCTAAAACATATAAGGAACAGTTGCTGGAATTGGGTATGTCTAGTTTAATGAAGAGAAGGATGAGGGGGGATATGATAGCAGTGTTCCAATATCTCAGCGGTTGCCACAAGGAAGAAGGAGTTAAGCTATTCCCCAAAGCACCTGAAGGCAGGACAAGAAGCAATGGATGGAAACTAATCAAAGAGAGAAGCAACCTGGAACTAAGGAGAAATTTAGAACAATTAATCAGTGGAACAACCTGCCTCCAGAAGCTGTGAATGCTCCAACACTGGAAGTTTTAAAGAAGAGACTGGACAGCCATTTGTCTGAAATGGTATAGGGTTTCCTGCCTGAGCAGGAAATGACCTCCAATGTCCCTTTCAACTTTTATTATTATTATTATTATTATTATTATTATTATTATTATTATTATTATTATTATTATTATTATTATTATTATTATTATTATTATTATTATTATTATTATTATTATTATTATTATTATTATTATTAATGGTGGACAGGAAGAAGACTATAGTGTGGGTTTCATTGTGGTTACGCACTCTAGAACAAGGATGTATTTATATGATCAAGAGAATAGGGTTAGGCTTGTTCTAAATTAGATAATTAATATTAATTAATTAATAATTAATAATTAATACTATTTTCAAGAGGTTTTTGAACTTACTCTTTTGTTGTTTGTATGGCTGCTAGAGTTTTCCATTAACAGTATCATTGCTCTCTATTATTCTCTACCTCTCAAAGTTTTCTGATAGGACTAATTGACCTTGATTTCTTCCATGGGATTGAGTAAAAGGATGGGGAAACTGTAAAAGCATTTGTCAGTTATCAAGAGGATTATGCAACTAAAGGATAGATAGCTACCCATATGTTTGCCCACTGCATTATACAGATACATGCAATGAACCATGTTAATGTCACCAAATTATTCCTCTACATTAAACCGTATTTCATATGTGATGTTTTTTTTAAAACTAAGAGAATGGCAAAGGAAAAAAAACCCCAAACTTTTAGCTCTGCACTAAAAATAACACACTCACGTCATTATTTATTTTTAAAGCTTTGGAATTGCATTTATGAAGTTAGAACTAACTGTTTGTGTCTTACCTTGGATGCTCAGTTCCAAAGCACATCATTTCTGGGCTGCATTGCAGATGATCTTCAAGAATTCTTGAAGCATGGTGTGAAATTGCTGTTCAGCATGAATTATGTCTGTCGTGCAAAGCTGCTATGCCTGATGGCCATGATTAAACATTATTTACACATTAAGAATGTGTAATGAATAGGCTTTTCCCTATGTATATAGTAGTCTACCTGTGTGAATCTCCCTCTCAAGGCCCAAAGCAACATTGAAATCTGGCTTCAGTCTATAAACTCAGAAGAAATCCAAGAATTTCACATAAGTAATGTTTATTGAAAGAACATTAGAAGTCATACCAAACAACTTTAGCTTTTGCTGTCTGTGAAGGACAAACTCTTCACAGGAAACTTATTGAGATCCTCTTACATTTATTTTAAATCCTACCCAATAGTAGTACTATCCACCTTATCTCCCAGCCCTTTCATGCAGGGTAGCCTATGTTTACTTATCATTTGTTTTTCTGCCTGTTTTTCTGTCTTGTTCCCAAATGCTGGAGAATTAACTCTTCCAAGTGAAAAATAGCTTGGCAAAAGGTAGATTATGTAGTGTGTGTGTGTGTGTGTGGTGTGTGCATGCCCATACATGAATATCTTTGAAGTTCATCTGACTCCTCTACCTTTGATACCACTGAAAAGGAGATCTAGGTTTTTATGTAGGTTGCCCCATCAAATATAAAGCTAGTAGACCAGAAATATATTTTAAACAGATCTAATTTGAAAGAATGGTATGATATAAAAAAAAAGTTTCTCAAGTTACCTAGGTCAAAATGTCTCTTTTGGGACCAAAAAGACCATTTGGGATTATGAGAAAACAATGTGTGCACAAAACTGATTAGTAGTGAGATTCAAGAGATTCTTAATCACATCAGTTTACTTTTGTCTTCATTCTTGGCCGGTACAGCCATTAACCATTTTTATTTTCTAAGAATACCTCTGGGTTCTATGTAGTAGCATGGATGTCCTATTGGCGAAGGGCAGATCTCTGTGAAGCCACTAACAAAAGCCTAAATGGTGAGGAAGTAGGCATGCACCTGTATTTTCTCCCTATTAAAAAAATTGTAGTGTATGGGCATTTTTTTATTCAGAAAATATGGATATTTTTGAATGAAGATATTTCTGATTGGGAATACAGGTAATCCTTGACATATGATGACTGGAACCTCTGTCACTACATAATGTGGCCATTAAATGAGTCACACCCAATTTTATGACCTGTTTTGCTGCAGATATTAAGCATATCACACAACTGTTAGGTAAATCCATCTCCCTCCATTGACTTTGCTTGTCAGAATTCCCCCTGAAAAGGTTGTAAATGGTGATCACATGATCCCAGGATGTTGCAACAGCCATACATGTTGTTTGCCAAGTGCCCAAATTTTGATCATATGACTTAGAGGATGCTGCAACAGTTGTTAAATGCAAGAACTTGTCATAAGTCACATTTTCAGTGCCATTGTAACTTTGAATGATTATTAGATGAAAGATTGTAAGTCAAGAAGTACTTGTAGTATATAGATATTTTTTATTGGGAAAATTTCATACCACTAAAGCAGGGGTGTCAAACTGCCGGCCCGTGGGCCGGATGCATCATGGCAAAACCGCGCCCACCGCATTGCCAGCAATGGCAAAAAAGTCATGATACATTGCGACACATCACATGACGTTGCGAGTTTGACACCCCTGCTCTAAAGAAACAGAGGAGAGATCGCCTGGTGTCCTATTTTCTGAAGCTCTTAAAAATTAACAGAATAAGTCCAACCTCTTGCTATACTATTAAAGAAAAGTGGCTGTCCACTCTCTTCTCAAAAGCCTCCAGTGATGGAACACCCACACCTTTTGAAGGTAAGCTGTTTCACTAGTTAATTGTTCTTACTGTTAGGACATTTCTCCTTAGTTCTAGGTTGCTTCTCTCCTTGATTAGTTTCCTTGGGATACCCTACTGCTTCTTTCCCTCCACATAGATGCAATTCCATTGAAGATTACGCATTGAATATATATGTTGAAGATATAGACTTTAGCATTTCTGTGTGTGAAGGCAAGGACCCATAAATGTTTGGCTGCATAACAAAGAATCAGAGGCCATCCAACCAAATAAAAGGATTAAGGTTGGACTAAGTAAAGATCACTTCTTTGGGGACCCTAATCTACTTGTTTTCAATGGCACTGAAAAAAGTCTGCTACTTTTTTTTTTAAAATATGCAGATAAAGTTTATCTCTGGACTGTGTCTGTCATTGCTATTTGCCTATAGTTTAACCCATTTTTGCCAGTTGGTAGTTTTTGATGTCAGCTGATACTTAATAAACAAACATCCAATTATAATTTTGCTAGTTGAAATGAATGTGTTCTAATCTGGAGATGAAGACTGCTCGGTGTGTGCTGAGTGTACACTAAAACTGGAAATTTCCCAGAGTAATTTTTAAACATTCACTTCTGCATTTCCTAGAGCTGCAACTAATCCCTCTCTATCTCTATGCTTAGAGCCTTTTCTAAGCATCTCAGACATGACTTTTTTAAACTGCATATTGATCATAGTTTCGATAGAGACTTCAGCATTTCTATGTGTGAAGGCAAGGACCCTTAAATGTTTGGGTGCATAACAAAGAATCCAACCAAACCATCACAACAATAATATGATTTATGAGAAAAATCTCTATTGCTGCATTATTGAAGAAAATATTTCAACCAGAGATTGATATAATAAGGTACGGTTGGGAATTCAATCCTGTGTGGGGTTGCTCCATTCTGATACTCAGAGTTTTCCACTCTGCAACAGACGGATTAGAAAAAAAAAATTCTCTGCCAAGACTGTTGGTAACAGCTGGAGTGAAGCCTTCCCCCTTCCTCCCTTTTGCATCAGAGTGATCAGGTTTATATTCCCAAATGTATGTGAAGTTCATTTTTTAAAAGACATTCTCATTTTTAGAAGCTAAAGAACAATTCATTATACTTGGGTTATACTTATGAAATATATAGGCTATTTGGTTCTACTTTAAATTTAGAACTTAAGGAAAAATGAAGCATAGTGATTGATTCCAGCCCTGGATTACTTATTCACTCATTTGACTATAGGAACAATAGCACAAATAGATGAAGGAACAGGTCAGTTTGGGTCCAGTAAAACTTGGTTATAGGCAGACATGGGAAAAGTTTAGCTTCTCTTGAAATATCAATCTATTCGCTAACATTCAATCCCTTTTTCAAATGGTAAATAGATCTAGTGATAGCCATGTGTGCCAAGACTGATGGTTAATTTGCACAAAATTAAATGGAACAGCTGTTAAAAACTCATTTTGATGAACATAATTTTAGCAAGAAAATTATCCCAGCACAATATAGCAAACTGTTTTTTGAGCAGGCATATTATGCACTATTAACATATATTGGCTTTGTATTCACTTCTGCAATGGCCATCCATATTTAGTTTTAATTTTTGCTATAGTAATGCAAATAAGCCTTACATCTTTCAGTTAAAGTTAGACCTTGCTCAATGCAAGCTGGATTGGGTTACAGTTTTCTTTCCTTTTGGTCCTGAAGCTTATATTTGGAATGTAAACATTTGCTCTGTTCAGGCGCTGACACAGATTTTAGGATTGGTATGAAGGCACCATCTGTGTCTTTGTGACAACATACTATCCTCTGGCACTAGGTCTTAACAGCTGTTGTCTCAACCCAGGACTTCCTTAGATTAAATCATAATGGTTTGATAATTAATTATGCCAGCCTTTCAAAAGGAGAAATATTGAAGTAGGTAACAATGAGGACTCTGGAGAAGGCTCTAATGCTGGGAAAGATAGATAGAAAAGGATGGCCGAGCAGTAAAATGGATGGACTCAGTAACAGTGGTGCCACAGAAAACCTGAAGAACCAGTTAGGCACAGATCATCATAGAGAAAATTTATCTATGTGGCCACTAGGCAACAACAACTACTTATTTGCACATGATAAATCAATCAAAATAATTGGGATGTACCAATGTATCTTTTAACAAACTGATATTTTAACAAATATTTTAAAAAAGTAGTGAGTTACAACATAGAAGTAACATTGGATTTCTCTAACTTTGTGGCACCATGATATCAATCTCATGAGGTAGTCCAGGCATGAGCCCTGTAGAGAGGAACCAATTTTACTTTACTGTAAGCTTATATTAATAGAATCTAGCAAGTCCAAAAGCACATTTTTCTCCCCTTACCTTTAAAGACCACAAAAACTAAGGAGGGTTTCTTTGAGACAATTGTCATGTCCACATTCCTTTTGGAGGCTAAGCTGCCTCTTATCTGATGGTTCCTGTGGCTCTGACTCTTCCCCTTGTTTTCCAAGGTTATTACCACATACCATTACACATGGACTCAATTTTCAAATAGGTTTGATTTCCCTCATCATCTTGATATCCTACAAATTCACGTATCTAGTCTACTGCTCAGAAAGCTAACATTTTGAGTTAAATGGTATTGGTTAAACCCAAAATAAACTGAAAATCTTGAGAAACTCAGCACTTTTAGAATAAAAGACTGACAGAAGACTTCGATATATATAAAAAATTTCCCTTTGAGCTGGATGGCACTTCTTGATATTAAAAGGTTAGAAAATTTGGTCCTGATTATTTTATCCAGAGAAGTGAAGAGAAGAGGAGAAATATCTTAATCTCTTGAATATCGATGATGGAAGTTGAGCTCTTAGAGATTTTTTAAATTTAATTCCTTCTTCCCCATTTTAATATTGCTGATATGATACACAAATAATTAAAGGTTTTAAATATTTTACTATTTAAAACAGTTCTAAATTCAATGTCACCACTTCGCTTAATGCTGGTTTAATGTGTTATAATTTTGTGCTCAAAGTCATACCAATAGGTATCTCTCTCTCTCTCCCTCTCTCTCTCTCTTTCTCACACACACAGTGTAGTTAACAACATTGGCATAATCTGTTATCCTTAAATCACAATCTTGCACATCAGGTTCTATTAAAATAAGTTCTTCATTAGCTGTCAATATTTTCAGTTCAAATGTTGTTGTTAGTTGCGAAGTTGTGTCCGACCCATCACAACCCCATGGACAACGTTCCTCCAGGCCTTCCTGTCCTCTACCATCTTCTGGAATCCATTTAAGCTCATGCCTATGCTTCAGTGACTCCATCCAGCCACCTTATTCTCTGTCGACCCCTTCTTCTATTGCCCTCAATCTTTCCCAGCATTAGGCTCTTCTCCAGTGAGTCCTTCTTTCTCATTAGGTGGCCAAAGTACTTGAGTTTCAACTTCAGGATCTGGCCTTCTAAAGAGCAGTCAGGGTTGATCTCCTCTAGGACTGACCGATTTGATCGCCTTGCAGTCCAGGGGACTCGCAGGAGTCTTCTCCAGCACCATAGTTCAAAGGCCTCAATTCTTTGCACTCAGCCTTTCTTATGGTCCAGCTTTCACAGCCATACATTGCAACTGGGAAAACCATGGCCTTGACTATACGTATTTTTGTTGGCAGGGTGATGTCTCTGCTTTTTAGTATGCTGTCTAAATTTGCCATAGCTTTCCTCCCCAGGAGGAAGCGTCTTTTAATTTCTTGGCTGCAGTTCCCATCTGTGGTGATCTTGGAGCTCAGGAAGATAAAATCTGTCACTACCTCCATTTCTTCCCCATCTATTTGCCAGGAATTGAGAGGGCCAGATGCCATGATCTTGGTTTTCTTAATGTTGAGTTTCAAGCCAACTTTTGCACTCTCCTTCTTCACCCACATCAAGAGGCTCTTTAGTTCCTCTTCACTTTCTGCCATTAGAGTAGTATCATCTGCATATCTTAGGTTGTTGATATTTCTTCCGGCAGAGAGCTAATATATACTGTATAAACTCCCACTTCCCCATGTTCTGCCTAGACCAGCTTAGCTATCCAAAAATTGTCCAGATGTAAAGATATTGGACAATTGAATTGTCCAGATGTAAAGATATTGGACAATTGAATTGTCCAGATGTAAAGATATTGAGATGGATAGATGGATGGACCAACAGATAGATATTAAGGAATTCAAGATACGTGGATTAAAGTGCATTTTTTTCTTAACTCGGCATCTCCAAATTTGTTGGTCTGCAATGTTAATTATTTCCAATTACCTTGTAAGTTGGCTAATAATTATAGAATCTGTGATGTAGTTTCCTTGAAGAGTGGAAAGTTGGAATGTTTTCCTTAAAATATTGACTCTGTGTATGGACCATTCACAACATTTACATGTGGGATCAGGTCTCCTAAGAATTCTGATTATTGTTTGCTTTTTTAGCTTGGTGTAGTTTACTCAATTTAGAGCACAATCTAAACTTGCTTTCTCAGGAATCACTCTGATGTTATCCAATGCAATTTATTTCCTAAGTGTGTTTAGGATTTCAGCCTAAATTAACTTAAGACATCATTTCAGATGGAGCCCAGTGGAAAAAAATCTTTTGACATAGAACAGTTTAGATTTCGTAAAACTGGTTTAAATAAAACAGTTGCATAACCTGAAGCCAAGGGCATAATGGAAGCTCTAAATGGTTTTTGTTTTGGTGGTTTCTGGACTATGCTCCAATTATGATTGCCAAAAATCAGCAACTGACTATAGCACAAAATAAAAATGTGTTAAAAAAGAGAAACACCACTATTATCAAAAATCCCTTAAATCCTGATTATTCTCATGAGTATTTTCTGATCCTACTCATTTTTCATCATTGCTCTACCTACTATGTCTCTTAGAATCTCCTTGCAATTGATATATATATATATATCAATGGTGCCAACCATGGAAAAAATAGCTGACGTTTATAGTTCCTCGTCACGATGGGCTTGCAGTTCCTTCTTCTACCAATATTATAAATACACGGCCTGCCCCAGCATCCAAATAATAAGTGAAACTATTTAAGGAACGTGCCCCAAAACAATCATGACTAGTCAATGTGGCTTGGGAAATTAGACCACCCTGGTATGGAGTACAAGATTGCCATGGTTTTGCATGCTTAGCTGTCATTCTGTCATAAATATCATATGAGGTAGGAATTAAACTTTTAATAGTGTGAAAGATACAGCTGGGTGGTCCAAATAAGCAAGGACCAACAGTATCTTTGTTGAAGTCATCCCTAAAACCATTCCAGTAGAGATTTAACCTAACATGAAAGTTCTGATGTTTTAACTCCCAAATATGTAAAAATGAGTCCAATATTGGTTATGTATGATTAACTGGTGACTAACATTTGCTCCAAGTTGAAACAAGGCATATGCTTTTGCTTAGTACTGTTAATCTGGGATGTCATCAGTAGCAAACAAAATCCAAATTTGGTTGCACAAAATTACTGTTGGCTTTCTACGAGGAGAGACAAATCTTGCTGATTATAAAAATAATTGTCTCAAAACATTTGTATATAATGAAGCTTATCTGAACTTAATTACCCTTATCCCAGTGCTTCAGTTCACTGTAGAGCTGGTTTGAGATATTTTTCAGGCTGAAGGAAAGGAAAAGATGAGGTTGCTTAGGAAAGCAAGTTTTGGTGACATTTTATTTGAACAGTGGTGACTGGATTCCATGCTCTTTGTATGTGGACACATATCCAGGTATGGCATTCTTACCTTTTTTTGCTGTTGTTGTTTAAGAAAAAAAATCTGATATTTAGGCAGAACACACACATTTTATCCCACTATTGAGGCCAATGGGCATTGTCACCCCAAAAAATGATTATTTCTATTCAGTTGCTATATGCCATGATGAACATGGCAAGCCATAAAGACTGTCTTTCTCAGCAAACAGCCTGGTGACCATAAAAATATATATATACCTGTACTTATCCTAAATACTGAAGTTACAAAGTTGCATTTTAAGATTCCAAATTAAAAACCAGTATTTTATCACTTTGTACCCATTTTACAGAAGGATGAAGCTCGTGAAGCTCAGAGACATGTAATTTTGGCCATTTTAAATGAAATAAAAAAATATTAAGGAGGGATAAGAAGTCTGACAGATGCCAAGGGAGCTATTCAAAGAGCTCTCTTTGAAAATGATCCTGAAATATAAGCTGGGACAAATAGAGTAACTAGACTGTTTACTGGGAATGGCAAGCATGAAGATATTATACCAGTGGTTTGCCATCTACACTGGTTGTTAGCGCTGGTTTTAATCTAAGCTCTAAACAGCTTAGGACTGGGCTACTGAAGGAATGTGTTTTTTTAACCCTTTCATTACAAACAATTAAATATGTTATGCCGTTTGATTCATTTTTTTCCATCTGTGAGCATGAATAGATTTGTGTTTCAACCGCATTCTCAAACAAGCAGATAAAAACCAAACGGTGACTATTTCCATTTATTCTTGGATCTCTGAATGGCTTAATAACTTTTTTCCATTTTGTGTCCACACATCTACTATGAATAATGTATTCAATCAACAATGGCATGAATTTCTACCATCTACTGGTGCATAAAATACCACTGATATTTACATTAATATGCCTTCCACAACACAAATGACACAGATTTGTACTTTCTGACATATATTCCAGCACTTTTAAAGGTATACCTTTGTTGCATGAATTCTTCAACTCTATTTCACAGTTCAGGTTACTGTTACCAGCAATAAACTTGTTTTTTTCTCTAGGTTTCATCACCACACAATGTATCTATTTTTATTTCATTAATTAATTAATGTTCCTTACATTTCTTCCTATATTTCAAGCCATAACCTTCCATAGGTCATAACCTTCCATTTGCCAGATTGCCTAAAATAGTTTCTTCTGCAGCCCACCATGGCTTGGGTCAATTGAGGCCTTCCAACACTGCCTTTTAACCAGATAGAGAAGGAATTGATTATACTACAATCCTTAAATCATGCCCATGTGACTTAAGGCATTCCCTCTTAAAAGTAAGAATAGAATTTGTCACTCTGGACACACATTTTGGGTATCCTCCAACAAGGGTCTCCAAACCTGGCAGCTTTAAGACTTGTGGTCTTCAACTCCCAGAATTCCTCAGTCAGCCATGCTGGCTGCGGAATTCTGGGAGCTGAAGTTCACAAGTCTTAAAGTTGCCAAGTTTGGAGACCCCTTTCCTAGAAGGGCAGCAAACTTCAGTGTCAGCTGGTATTCAACCAATACCAAATCCAGTTTAACTGGATTCAATTAAAACTTCATTTTATGAATTACATACCACTTGTATGATGACTTTTGATCTATTTCGTAGTGGACTCATTCTGATACATTAAGGGAATGACCTGACAGCAACTTCTGCTGAGCTTCTGTGGTAGACCTAAAGACAATGCTGACCTGAACCTGAAATTATGCTCCTCAAGTATAAGAGGTATGAGTGAAATAGGAAAATGTCTTTTTCTATTCTGTTCTTTTGCCATCTATTTCATCAATACTTCTATTTCCAAGCAAGACAATTATTATTCAAAGCGGGAGGGTGAGAGTTAATAGAAACAGGGCTGCTGTTTCTAGCAAAGCCTTTGCCTTTTGCTCTATGAGCTTCTCTTTTTATTTTTTTTTTCACTCTGACCTCCTACAGAGAGTCAACGTGCTCCAGCTGCAAGCTTTTTGCCCCCCTCTTATACTATCTCTAATTTCAAACCCACAAGAACATTAAAAAGTCAGTTCACATCTTCTCTCTAGTCAGTCTGCCCCTGGTTCTGTCATGGCAATATCAGCTCAGTTCTGGAAGTTTGCCTTCCAAGTTTGCAAAATGTGGAAGAGTCAATTTGAGAAACATCTCTCTCAGACTTTAGAAGTTTCAGTTGCACTTTGGGCTTCTGAGAATAAGGCCATTGAATATTGAAATAAATATTCTCACTTGAATGAAATGGCATCATTCCTTATGGCTGGAATGGGTAGACATCAAAATGTACTTATATGCATACCTGGGCACAAGGACAAAGCCAGACCTCCCAAAAGCATATGTAATTTCTTCCTCCTTTAGCTTTTGGGATCTTTAATGTTTGGCTCCCAGAAAAACTGATGAAAACAACTGTGTGTTCATTGGCCAAGGTAAGCTCTAAGTTGGAGAAGCAGGAATGGAGATAATACTTTCTTCACCAGCATTTATTCAGAAACATTTTCATTAATTTCTTCTTGATCTAAATATAGAGAGGGAGGGAGGGAGGGAGGGAGGAAAATTATAAAATAGATACAGGTAGTCCTCGACTTGCAACAGTTCATTTAGTGAATGCTCAAAGTTTGTAATGGCACTGAAAAAATGACTTATGACACTTTTTCACACTTGCGACCACTGCAGCATCCCCATGGGCAATTCAGACACTTGGCCACTGACTCATATTTATGACAGTTGCAGAGTCCTGGGGTCATGTGATCACCTTTTGCGGCCTTCTGACAAGCAAAATCAATAGGGAATCTAGATTTACTTAACAACCTTGTTACTAATTTAACAACTACAGTAATTCATTTAACAACTGTAATGGGAAAGATAATAAAATAGGGAAAAATAACTTAACAAATGTCTCGCTTGGCAACAGAAATTTTGGGCTCAATTGTGGTTGTAAGTTGAGGACTGCTGCAAATTGTTTGCAGAAGTAAGTTACACCTACATGGAAAAGAAGATTATTAACAGCCTTATACTGTAGAGAAACATCTTGATAAAACAGATTCCAATAATGCAAACATGGATTCATTGTTATGGAAAGATCAAACTTCTACAAATCTTCATGTATATGTACATGCAACCTATAGATTTCTATTCAGAGGTAAATTCTATGGAACCTCTTCCCAATAAATATCTATAAGACAGCAATAAATATCTATAAGACTGCAAGTGCAGTTTGACCCTCCGTTTCTCTTTCTCTCCTCCCCCCCCGTATATTTAAATTCTGCAAAGCTCAACTGGCATTAATTGTGAATAGGTGATTACATAGACTGATCTGCCTTAGAACTGAGTGAGGAAGAGTTCACCATAATTTTGGAAGAATGTCTGTTCCTTTTCCATTGTTGAACTTTGTTAAATGTTATTTATTGATTGACTGATTGATTCAATTTCTATAGCTGCCCAACTCAACCAAGTGACCTTGGCCAGTTTACAGTTCTAAAATTATAAAACAAAGCAAAAAACAGTAAGACAGTAAAAGCATCCACAAAATAAATAAATACAAATAGTGGCTGTGATAATTAGTCAACTAATATTAAAGCCGAATAACGGGGCCCTTAAACATTCTGAGCCCCAGGCCTGAGTACTTAGCCAAGTTTTTAAAGCTTTGTGAAAGGCAAAACAGAGTTGAGGTCATTCTAATCTCTGAGGGAAGAATATTCCATAAAGCAGTGGCTATAACAGAGAATGCCCTTCTTCTAGTTCCTGCGAGTCAAACAGTCTTTAGCTGATTGGATCTGCAGCATGTCCTATCTGTTGAATCAGATTGGATGAGTAGAAACTCTGAGAAAAAAGACAAATTCAGGTGTGTGAACTGACTGTGGAACAAAAAGGCTCCCGAACTAGCAAGCTATCTCTAGAACTTGAATACTACACACACTGCTTTGGGCTGCCTTTTGCTCTAATGGACTGCAAGAGAACAGCAAACGTACTATTTCAAAACGAACTCCTCAGACATCTGATAAGTATACTCCAAATGGTCTCCCAGATGACTGATGGCCTTTGTGAAAAAATCTGAAAAGTTGGGGGGAAGGAGTAGTGAAACAGCTGGGAAGCCAGAAACATGGAATTCTACCCTGGGAAGGCTAGGTGGGAATTATACAATCTCCTGAAAGCAATCTCTCAGATTGCTGGATTTAATTCTGTTCCCCACAAATGGAAAGCAAAAAGATACCACAGAACTCAAGGAATAGAAGATATACCCATGAGAAGGAGAGTTACCTTAATAAGATGGAAAATTCGCCCATTCGTGCTAGCAATTTTTGAGACAGCTGCCAGGAGACTGGATAGTTCAATTCTTACATTTGAACCCCATTACAGGACTGCTCAGCTGATCAGGACTGGTCTGCAGGGAACAATTTGAGGTTGAAAAATATCCTCAGAAAATAACCCCCGCTAAAGGAAAGGATCCAATATACCCTGCAAAGCATTAACAACTGGCTTGGATGCTGGAATTCAATGTTGGTTTTGGAAAAGCTTCCACTTTTGTTTAAAGGACAAGACAAAAATGATTCTTGACAAGAACCAGAGTTGGCTTAATCTGAAGTTGAATGGACTTGATCCACGGAAAGTGATTTGGAAGATATAACCTGAACCAAGAAAAAGTTCTTTATACTCAAAATTTGGAAAAACATTTTTGATTATATTTATTGTTGGAGTCTCATTATGGAGTTAAGTTCCTTACTGGTCCTGCTGAAATTATGTGTGTGTGTGTTTTTGTGTGTAGGCATGTGCAAAATGGAGTAAAGTAAATACTTGAAGATTCTCACTTTCTCTTTGTACCTAATGTGAGTGACATGGGCGTGTTTTATTTTGTGAATCAGAGAGAACCTGCAACTCAGCACTAGAATGCTTGGTATACAAAAAACGTAGAGTTCAACTTGGAAAGATCTTGTCTAAGATTCTGAAAAAACCACTTTCTGACAGTCCAACTTTCTCCAAACTGGACCACTCGAAATGTTTTCAACTCTAACTTCTGCCAGTCATAGCCACATGGTGAATGATGATGGGACTTGTAATAAAAAACATCTGGTTACCCTGGAATACTTTGGTCCAGCAAGTTGTGGATAACAATTACTGGAGAAGATGATGCTTTGGTCTGATCTATTAAGGCTCTTTTAGGCTTCAAACAACATGATACAGTAGCTTATAGTTCAGTGGTGAAATGCACATTCTGCATAAAGGAAGTCCCAGTTCTAAACACTGTATCCCCAATTAAAAAAATCAGATTGCAAGTGATGGAGATATAGCTGCTAAAACTGAGGAGAAACTCTGTAATCCTGGGTTAGATAGACAAATGATCTGACCCATCAATTTTTTTATAATAGTAATCAAGGAAACCTTTATTTCCTGTTAGCCACAGCTCATTGTGAGCTGTGAGCTACATGAAAAGAACTTTTAGACATTTGTTATGCATGATGAAGAACTCTTGCACACATGGGCTGACTCCTTGAAACTCCTTGTGCTTTCTTAGAAAATAACAGCTTAGAAGGCATTGCTTTCAGTCACCTTTTTGCAACATTATCAGGTTTGCTTTCTGGAGAATTTGCCAACATTGCAGACCTGCCCTGATTCTCCAGGGCACCTAGTGGAAATTGGTTGTTGTTGGTCAACAGCACTGCATATCCTGTGAAAACACCTGACACTTATAAAGCAGGCCAGGTGTTCTATTCATCTTTTATTTTCTCCTGTGATAGATGCTTATTTCAGATATGGCAATAATCAGTCAAAGGAATGTATTCCAGAGTGTATGGATTGATTCTGATTTGATTCGAATCAGTAATTCAAGTGGATAGCTCAGGCTGATCAATGATTTAAATTGACTGGCTTGATTCAATGAGGTGAACCCACTTGTCTATCATAATCAAATTGAATAGATTCAAATCCATCCAGTTCAGTATGAATGGCAGAGCTAATCTGGAAAACTGACTCAGTTCATGGGTAGAAGTGATACTTACTAACTGTTTATTTCAGGAGAATAAGTGGGAGTCACAGTAAAAAGCATATAAGGAATGAAGACAAGACTATCTGAAAGCAGAATTTCTAACAAAAGTGAGCAACTTTTTACTAATTATGGAGAGCATTTAGCAAGGACTAGAGTACAGAACAATGGCAGAAGTGCATAAGGCTGTATCATATTCATTCTCTTTTTACTCGGATTTTGTAGTACTTGAATTCACCAGCACCCGTTTATTTTTGTAGTGACAGGGCTACTTTTGATAAAAGAGGGAGGGTCTCAAATGTCCTCTACAAGAAGTCCTTTGGCTCCACTTTCCTGTCCTGGTAGGATCCTCCCACCTTTTACTTGTAACCTTCTTCCTTGACCCCATAAAATTAGTGAGATAAATGGTGAGTTAAATAGGAATTTATCAAACTGTATGTATTATTAGTCAGTAACACAAACATAAAGCTATTAAAAATATAAGAAATACAGTGTGGACAACCATGGGATCTGGCAGGGTGAGAGCTGTGAACTATAAACACAAAGCTTTTGATGTGTCCCTGCACAACAGATACAGTGCCCTTGATGACCTTAATAGGGACATTAAGGAGACAGGTAAAGGTATTTTTGATGATAACTCAAATAAACAGGGGATCGTGGATCGAGATGAAGAACTTGTTTTCGACAGGGAGAAGTGCGAATCAGGTATTACACATCAGTCATGCAAGAACAGAAAGGCATCCGAAAAGAGAAGCCACCTTCTGGTTGGTGATTTGATTATAAGAGATGTAAATTTAGGAAAGGACACAGAGGTTCTAAAAGAGGTCAGGTGTCTCCCAGGTGTCTGCCAGTAGGGACAAGAAGCATATTTCTAAAATAATCAAGAATGCCAGCAAGGACTGTGATGTGGAGGCTATTGTACATCTTGGCACTAACGATCTGTCCCAAAAAGATGTACTCTCTGTGCAGAATGATTTCCAGAGCTTGGGGCAGGAACTTAGCGGAATAGGCTGTAGGCTTACTTTTTCAGAGGTTTTACCAGTGTACAAGGAGCAAAATGGAAAAGGCCAGCGTATAGCACAATTCAATATGTGGCTAAAGGAGTGGTGTAAAGGGGAAGGCTTTGGATATATTAGTCACGATGTCAGTAGCTGGTCCAATGAAAAAATGTACAAAAGAGATGGTTTGCATCCATCAAAGAAAGGAACTGAGTTACTCGGCTATAAACTCACAGATTATCTGGAGGAATATTTAAACTAAACAGCGGGGACAGTGAGTTAATTGATATAGAACATCCCTGTCCCCGGCAATCTAAAAACTATAGGGCTATTAGTGCATGTAACATAGATGTGTGTGTGGACAAGAATATCAACCTCGCTGTCAAGCAAAATCAAGCTTTCAATAGCGAGTGCCACACAAAGTACACTAACCAAATAGGAGGTAGGACAATAGGGGAACTCAGGCACCACACAGGTTATGTAGAAAGTAAACACAGGGTCAGTCATAAAGGACTCAAATGTCTATACACCAATGCACAGAGTATGAACAGCAAACAGGGTGAACTAGAAATTCAGGTTAATGAGGGCAGATATGATATTGTTGCCATTACGGAAACATGGTGGGATGAAACCCACAAATGGAACACACAGCTAGAGGGATTTAAATTATTTAAAAGAAACAGACCAAAAAAAAGAGGAGGTGGAGTTGCTTTCTATATAAGAAATAACTACATCTCTACAGAAATAGAGCACAACAATGATGAAAACTGTCTTGAATGCATTTGGGTCAATATAAAAGGGAGAAAAAATGACATTGCCATAGGTCAGGGGTAGGCAACCTTGGCTCTTTTATGACTCGTGGACTTCAACTCCCAGAATTCCTGAGCCAGCATGGCTGGCTCAGGAATTCTGGGAGTTCAAGTCCACGAGTCATAAAAGAGCCAAGGTTGCCTACCCCTGCCATAGGTGTATACTATAGGCCACCCAACCAAACAGAGAAAATAGACGAACTTTTTGCTAGTCAGCTAAGGTATGTAGGAAGCACATCACAATAGTAATGGGGGACTTTAACTACCCTGACATCAACTGGGAGACAAACTCTGCACCAAGTGGAAGATCAAACAGATTCCTGAGAAACCTAGCAGACAACTTTGTCTCCCAAAAAGTAGAGAAGGGAACTAGGGGATTAGCCATTCTGGATCTAATTCTCACTAACAGAGATGAAATGATAAAAGGTGTTGAAGCCACAGGAACCTTGGGAGGTAGTGATCATGTAATATTGGAATTCAACATTATGGAAGCAGAAGCAATAGAACACAGTCAAACTAGAGTCTTGGACTTCAAGAGAGGTAATTTCAATAAACTTAGAGAGGGCTTGGGAAGGATTCCATGGATGAAAATCCTCAAGGGGAAAACAACTCAAGAAGCTTGGGAAATTTTGAAAAGCGAGATAATAAAAGCCCAGTCTAGCACAATACCAACAAAGAGGAAAAATAAAAGCTCTCAAAAGAGACCAGCATGGCTGCATAAAGAACTCTCTGATAAATTGAAAGATAAAAAGGACAAGTATAGAAAGTGGAAAGAGGGGCACATAACAAAGTCAGAATATCAGCAAATAGCCCGAGTCTGGAAAGATGAAGTGAGGAAAGCTAAGGCTCATAATGAACTAAGGCTTGCGACCAAAGTCAAAAATAAAAAAAAGCTTCTTTCAACATGTAAAAAATAAGAAAAAAGTGAAGGAAATGATTGGTCCATTAGTGGGTGAAAGTGGCAAGAAGGTGACAAGCAATAGTGAGAAAGCAGAACTATTTAACTCGTTTTTTGCATCTGTCTTTACACAAAGGGAAAAAACAGACCAAAAATAGTGCCATAAAAAACAGAATAGAAACACAAGTTAAGATAGGCAAGAAAATGGTAAGTGAGCACCTGTCCAGCCTAGACGAGTTCAAATCACCAGGACCAGATGGATTACACCCCAAGGTTCTCAAGGAAGTGGCAGATGTGATCTCAGAACCACTGAACTATATTTTTCAAAGATCCTGGAGCACTGGGGAACTACCAGAGGACTGGAAAAGAGCTGAGGTAGTTCCCATCTTCAAAAAAGGAAAAAAAATCAATCCAGGAAATTACAGACCTATCAGCCTGACCTCAATACCTGGGAAGATTCTGGAAAAGATAATCAAACAATGAATCAGCGAACACCTAGAGGCAAACAAAATCACTGCTAAAAGCCAACATGGGTTTGTCAAAAACAGATCATACCAGACAAACCTTATTGCATTCTTTGACCAAGTGACAAAATTAGTGGATCAGAGGAATGCTGTGGATATAATTTACTTGGACTTCAGTAAGGCATTTGATAAAGTAGACCACAACCTACTACTTGATAAGATAGAAAAATGTGGGTTAGACAGCATCACCACCAGATGGATTCGTAGCTGGCTGACCGGCCGTACTCAGCGTGTGGTCCTCAATGGAACCGCATCTATATGGAGGGAAGTGTGCAGTGGGGTGCCCCAGGGCTCTGTTCTGGGCCCAGTGCTCTTCAACATCTTCATCAACGATTTGGACGAGGGGATAGATGGGGAACTCATCAAATTTGCAGATGAGACCAAGCTGGCAGGAATAGCTGGCAAATAGCAACACTCCAGAAGACAGGCTTAAGATACAGGAGGACCTGGATAGACTTGAACACTGGGCGCTATCTAACAAAAAGAAATTCAATGGTGAAAAAAGTAAGGTTCTACATTTAGGCAAGAAAAACCAAATGTACAGGTATAGTATAGGGGGTACCTTGCTCAATAGTAGTAACTGTGAGAGGGATCTCGGAGTCCTAGTGGACAATCACTTAAATATGAGCCAGCAGTGTGCTGCAGCTGCCAAAAAGGCCAACACAGTGCTGGGCTGCATTAACAGAGGGATAGAATCAAGATCACGTGAAGTATTAATACCACTTTACAATGCCTTGGTAAGGCCACACTTGGAATACTGCATCCAGTTTTGGTCACCACGATGTAAAAAAGATGTTGAGACTCTAGAAAGAGTGCAGAGAAGGCAACAAAGATGATTAGGGGACTGGAGGCTAAAGCATATCAGGAACGTTTGCTGGAATTGGGTATGTCTAGTTTAATGAAAAGAAGGACTAGGGGTGACATGATAGCAGTATTCCAATATCTCAGGGGTTGCCACAAAGAAGAGAGTCAAGCTATTCTCCAAGGCGCTTGAGGGCAGGACAAGAAGTAATGGATGGAAACTAGTCAAGGAGAGAAGCAACCTGGAACTGAGGAGAAAGTTTCCTGACAGTTAGAACAATTAACCATTGGAACAACCTGCCTCCAGAAGCGGTGAATGCTCCAACACTGGAAGTTTTTAAGAAGAGACTGGACAGCCATTTGTCTGAAATGGTATAGGGTTTCCTGCCTGAGCAAGGGGTTGGACTCGATGACCTCCAAGGTCCCTTCCAACTTTATTATTATTATTATTATTATTATTATTATTATTATTATTATTATTATTATTATTATTATTATTATTATTATTATTATTATTATTATTATTATTATTATTATTATTATTATTATTATAGAACCATCTCCTAGGTCTATAGCATGAGTTGCAGGACTACTGCCTTCCTTCCTTTCTTCCTTTGGGAATAGATCAATCTCACCAGCATCAAATAAAATGTCTTTTCTTTTAAAAAAAAGGCTCTTGAGAGAATATAAGCCTTTCTTATCTTGCTTAACTAGTCAAAAATACAATATTTGGTAGTGGAAGAATTAAAAAGGAATGCTAATTTGCCATAAACCAGAAGACTGAATTCTAGTCCTGCCTTAGCGGGAAAGCCAGATGGATGACTTTGGATCTCACAGGATTGTTGTTCTGGGGAAAATAGGAGGAAGGAGTATTATGTATGTTTGTCCCCTTGAATTATTTATAAAGTAATAAAGGCAGGATATAAAATAAATAACAAATGAGTTCATTGGAGTCAGAAGCTAATAAATTCAAACAAATAAATAAAGCAGAGGTGTCTACAGGTTAGTACAGTCAAAATAATGATCAGGTTGGTCAACACACACACACCCACACATACACAGACATACACAAAGCAGGCAGCACTTCAGACAAACCATCATGGCCACCATCTTGACTATTCCTAGGCTAGGAGAAGATGACTAGTTGATAAGGATCTCCAAATAATATAAGGAACTCTTCTGCAAAAAAATTCCAAGTTCCATAACTGCTGCAAAAATGTGATAACTTACAAGTAGAAACAAAGCTGTATTCTTTAATTAAAGCAGTCAATTTACCTACTTGGAAACTCTTTCTGGACTTTGTGCTTGAGATGGAAAAAAAATGAAACTTTGACTTTGAGTTTTGCTGATTAGATAAGTTTGTTGTTATAGAAAGGGCTAGTACATATTATTATATAAATGTAAAAAGTTGAGGCTATATGTAATAACCTTATTCAACTTTAAAAAAAGTTGGAAGTCAATGCTTTTCTTTCTTTTTTCCCTTTTCCCTTACATCCTTTTTCTTCCTTTTTTTACTCCCTTGTTCTACTTTTTCATTTTTTTGTATTTTATATTTTGATAAATTAATAACAAATTAAATACTGCAAAGATACAATAACTTACCAGACACAATAAAAATATCAGAGCAATACTGTAAGTGTATTAGAGACAATAAATCAGTCTTAAACACCCACAATCAAATAAAGCACAATTGATATCTCTAGCTGAATTGTTTTATCCATTTCCGAGAGACAAACATATTTCCTAAAGCAAAAGCCTGCTCCTTAATTTATTGGATTGATTTAACTTCCTGGCAATTGTGATTTTGTTTAGGAGGCTCAAACCTCCATCCTCTAATTCTGGCTTGGATCTTTTTATCTCCCTAGCAGAAAAGGAAAATTATCTTCCTGAGTACATGGTAAAATAGGCGTATTACCACAAGAAAATCCTTCGTGTGTTAGAAATAGTGTGCATTGACTCTCTGGTACAAGAAGATAGGAGAGGGCTATATTTACAATTAATTTTTAAATGTATTTAATTAGTCTGAAAAGTTACAGCTATCATGTATTAGTCATATCAATGCAATGCATACTATTAATTTTCAACATTTCTTTTGTCTTCTTAGCATGTAAGGTTCTACATTTAGGCAAGAAAAACCAAATATACAAGTACAGTATAGATGGTACCTTGTCAATAGTAGTAACTGTGAGAGGGATCTCAGAGTCCTAGCAGACAATCACTTAAATATGAACCAGCAGTGTGCTGAACTGCCAAAAAAAGGCAACATAGTGCTAGGATGCATTAACAGAGGGATAGAATCAAGATCACGTGAAGTGTTAATACCACTTTACAATGCTTTGGTAAGGCCACACTTGGAATACTTGGTTACCATGATGTAAAAAGATATTGAGACTCTAGAACAGGGGTGTCAAACTCGCCACATCATGTGTCGCAATGTATTGCAACTTTCCCCCCCTTGCCGCAGCTGTTGTGGGCGCGGCTTCCGCGTGACACATCCGGCCCATGGGCCGGCAGTTTGACACCCCTGCTCTAGAAAGAGTACAGAGAAGAGCAACAAAGATGATTAGGGGACTGGAGGCTAAAACATATAAAGAACAGTTGCTGGAATTGGGTATGTCTAGTTTAATGAAGAGATAGCAGTGTTCCAATATTTCAGGGGTTGCCACAAAGAAGAGGGAGTCAAGCTATTCTTCAAAGCGCCTGAAGGCAGGACAAGAAGCAATGGATGGAAACTAACCAAAGAGAGAAGCAACCAAGAACTAAGGAGAAAGTTCCTGACAGTTAGAACAATTAATCAGTGGAACAACAGCCTCCAGAAGTTGTGGATGCTCCAATACTGGAGGCTTTTAAGAAGAGACTGGACAACCATTTGTCTGAAATGGTATAGGGTTTCCTGCCTATACAGGGGGTTGGACTAGAAGACCTCAAAGGTCCATTCCAACTCTATTATTTTTATTGCTATTGCTATTGTTATTGTTATATTCCAGACCTGCTTTCAACTAAAACACTACTTTGTATGCTATATATATGTGTGTGTGAGCGTGTATGCATGTCTAAAAATAACACCTAATAAAAGTGAAATATATGGTGATATTAAATATTATCAACACAAAGTACTGATTGTTAAGGGCTCTATTCATCAGAAATTCCTCCTCAATGAACATTGGCTGTGGCAGCTCTCAGCAGAACCTTATCTTGATTTATGAAGCTATTCTGTGCCTTTAGCTTTTCAAGTTGTTTGCATTAAGTCATAAGTCATTCTTTCACCCAGTAGCTCAATCAACTCTGA
The DNA here is from genome assembly GCA_023970755.1 of Azemiops feae. Taxonomy (NCBI): domain Eukaryota; kingdom Metazoa; phylum Chordata; class Lepidosauria; order Squamata; family Viperidae; genus Azemiops; species Azemiops feae. Next base: position 54,909 of record JALGBA010002000.1, read on the forward strand.
TAGCTGTCAGAAAGGGAAACACAAGAAAACCTTGAACCTTCCTCACACCCAGCTGGGAGATTTTGGATCTAGATAAGGGCAATTTCCTCTTTGCCTTCTAAGTACAGTTAAACACAGTCGTGCTCACTTTTACTGGTCGCATTACTGCTGGGTTGGGAATGTGTGAAACAGCGTGGCCATCTTAAAAATGCGCTTGGATTTTGGGAAACAAATGCTATTGCAAATGCAATCTGAATGTTGTCCCTTAAGATTCAGAAATTGGGGTGTTGAATATTGCAGTAACTACTTTCAGTTTGTAAAGTCAAATGATAGACATGAGATTGGTGGTAGATATTCTAATATGCTGTGGATGTACAGTTTGTAAGGCATGAGACCTGCCTGCATAGATCATGTGCGAGATGCTAATATCAATGAATTTCCTTTTTAGAGAAGTTTTCATGCTCGCCCTTCCCTCTTTTTCAATCTTAAGATAGCAAAAAGTCCAGGGATTCTACTGTATAGAATTCCTGTAACATCTGCTTAAATATATGACAATCTTTATTCAGATGGCAAAAAATTAAGCTCATTTTTTTTAACTCCACAGGATATTGAGCATATACATATATCTAACAGATTACAGGGGCATTTTAATTCTTTTTAAATTTGAAAGGCTAAGATCAATGTTTACAAATGTGCCTAGTGTAATCCAGGAAAGTTATTATTAAGAAGATTGGATGGCTATTGTTTAATCTCCTGGCCATAAATGAAGAGCAGTTTCTTCACTGGTCACTTGATACATATTCATCAGTAAGTGAATACTGCTATTGATAAGAGAGATTTGGGTAGCTTACAAAATTTGGTTCATTTACAAAATTAATTTGCAGTTTCACGATTGTCGTGAGTGTGTTCTCTGCTCCATTGGCTCTCTGGAAGCTGATTCGTGGCCTATATTCTTGGTAGAAATGTCAAAAATACATTTTAAAAAAAACCCTCAGAGTTTGCCCTGTATAGATTGCAATTCTGCAGCAATTCCAAGTTATAAAAATGCACAACAAATGGGCCCCAAAACATTTTGCAGTTCCAAGATATAAAATGCATAATAAATGGGTCAAAAAACATTTTGCACTTTCACATGAAACCAGGTGAAACTTTTTATTTTTCTCAAGATCTTGTTCTGTCTTGAAAATCTTTTATTTCCTCCTCTTCCTCTGCTGTTGCAGAAAACATCTACCATTTCGGTGGAAAAGTTTTGTATCTCGTCTAGAGAGGTGATAAACAGCTCTTGCGCATTGGCCCCATCCCCACAGAGCAAGGAGTTGAGAGGTTTGAAGAACTGAAATGTCACTTTTGTATATTCACCTGGATTCGAGAATGGAGAAACAACTAGATTTTTTTTTCTTTTTTTATTCCTGAAAGACAGTATTTCTTCAATAAGTCAGCCCTAATTGCCTGCAGGGTGTTTGGCTTTTGTTTTTTGTTTTTTTCCTTCAGACTTGACAAGTTGTTCTCCTGAGCAGGGAATAAAATGTAATTGCTCTTGGCCATATATACCAAACTGTGTATTACATTGGCATGTGTGTGTATGTGTCTCTCTGTGTGTGTTGTGTTGTGTTTTATGAATAAGGCCCTACGCAGGGAGGTGGGAGGTTAAAAGTTCACACCTTCTTACTGAAACGATCATGAGAAATGAATGCCTCTATGTCACCAAAGAAAGCAGTTTAAAACATTTGCTGGAGGACAAAGAAAAACAAGCTAAAAGCTGACTCCCAAAGGCTGGAAATACCAAATCAGTCATAAAAAAAAAATGTGCATGGCACTGTAAATATTACCTTGTATGAAGATTATAAATGGTAATTATATATCAATACTGTTGCTTAACCTTACAAACTGGGAGGATTTTGTCCAAATATTCCCTGCTAATGACTGTGCTAACACTTAAGCTTTATCAGGATTGCAGGAAACTGGACTTAAATGTAGTGATTAACTGTTATAAAAAGAGGATAGGACCCAAGGCAACACTTCTGGCTACTAACCTTTAAATTGAGGTGTCATACACATAGCAGTATTAGTGAGTGACAACTATGAATCGCATATAACGCAAAGGATATTTTATTCTGCCTGGGTGACACTGGGACATATATGACGGGGTGAGCACAGAATTTTGCACACTTCACTAGCAGCTGATAGGAATGAGGACAAATGTGCAGGTTGAATGCCAGCTTATATAATTTTGGATTTTGGAACCAATACATTGACACAGTATTTAAAATCACCCTCCTCCTAATTTCTTAGAAATTGAACATTTGCAGAAAAAAGTGTTTAAAATGCATATTGCATGAAAAGATGAATAAATAATGTAGAAAAATGTGTTAGGGAAATATTTGCAAAAATTATGTACGTCAGATAAAAGTGTGTGTGTGTGTGTGTGTGTATGTGTGTGTAGAAGCATCTGTTTAGAGGAATAGGCTTTTTAAGGATGAGTTCTACCCTCCCCCCCAAATTCTCAAGACTAATGACCTCAGTTTGAATACCTTTGCAAAAATGAGAAATTGAGGGAAACCAAACCAAATTCAATGACCACTTGTAACTGGTTTAGAAACACATATTATCTCTGAACTTGGGGCAATTTATAGCCAGTGTTATCATTATCTGAGACATTGTTAACCATATTTTTCATCTGCTTAATCTCTTTTTACATCCATCTAAATGGGAAGCCTATACTAAATTCTTTTAACAACTGCTTTGTAGAAAAAAAAACCTGGCTTTGCACTCCAGGTTTTACTAAGAAACAGAGGGAAAAAGTTACTATCCACAGATCAGTTTTCAACCATGCAAATGGCAGATTCTGCTTCATAGGATGCCAGATTTCCTGTGCACATGCTTATCTTCATGTATGCTAGAATAGTCCAAAATAACACTTTTAGTTGGCTCTGTAGGGGATAAAAGAGCTACTCAGTTTTTGTCTAGTTTATGTCTATGAGGATGAATAAGTTAATTTAATTTCAAAATAATATCATTATATATTTCTCTACTACAGGTAGTCCTCCACTTACCACCATTCATTTAGTGATCATCTAAAGTTATAACAACAGTGTAAAAAACGACTTACAAACAGTCTTCCCACTTAAAACTGTTGCAGCATTCCCATGGTCCCAGGATCAAAATTCAGGTGCTTGGCTACTGGCCTGTATTTATGATGGTTCCTGGCATCAAGTCATTGCCATTTGGGACCTTCCCAGATGGCTTCCAATAAGCAAAGTCAATGGGGGAGGCTGGATTTACTTAACTGAGTGATTCGCTTAATAACTGTGGCAAAAAAGATCATAAAACTGGGCCCAACTCACTTAACCACCATGGAATGGAAATTCAGGTCATAAATGTGGTCATAATGTGGTCATAATGTGGTCATAAATGAAGCACTACCTGTCCAACCCACTGCTCAAGCAGGAGACCCTGTACCATTTCAGACAAATGGCTGTCCAGCCTCTTCTTAAAAGCCTCCGGTGATGGAGCATTCACAGCTTCTGGAGGCAGGTTTTTCCACTGATTAATTGTTCTGTCAGGAAATTTCTCCTTAGTTCTAGGTTGTTTCTCTCTTTGGTTAGTTTCCATCCATTGCTTCTTGTCCTGCTTTCAGGTGCTTTGGAGATTAGCTTGGCTCCCTCTTCTTTGTGCAACCCCTGAGATATTGGAACACTGCTATCATGTCACCCCTCGTACTTCTCTTCATTAAACTAGACATACCCGTTCATTATATGTTTTAGCCTCTAGTCCCCTATCATCTTTGTTGCTCTTCTCTGTACTCTTTCTAGAGTCTAAACATCTTTTTTACATCGTGGTGATCAAAATTGGATGCAGTATTCCAAGTGTGGCCTTACCAAGGCATTGTAAAGTGGTATTAACACTTCACGTGATCTTGATTCTATCCCTCTGTTAATGCAGCCTAGCACTGTGTTGGCTTTTTTGGCAGCTACAACACACTGCTGGCTCATATCTAAATGATTGTCCACTAGGACTCCAAGATTCCTCTCATAGCTGTTACTATTGAACAAGGTACCACCTATACTATACCTGTGCATTTGGTTTTTCTTGCCTAAATGTAGAACCTTATTTTTTTCACCACTGAATTTCATTTTGTTAGATAGTGCCCAATATTCAAGTCTACAAAAGATCCTTCTGTATCTCAAGCCTATCTTCTGGAGTGTTGGCTATTCCTGCTAGCTTGGTGTCATCTGCAAATTCGATGAATTCCCCATCTATCCCCTCATCCAAATCATTGATGAAGATGTTGAAGAGCACTGGGTCCAGAACAGAGCCCTGAGGCACCCCACCACACACTTCCCTCCATGTAGATGCGGTTCCATTGAGGACCACACACTAAGTACGGCCGGTCAGCCACTACGAATCCATCTGGTGGTGATGCTGTCTAACCCACATTTTTCTATCTTATCAAGTAGTAGGTTGTGGTCTACTTTACCAAATGCCTTACTGAAGTCCAAGTAAATTATATCCACAGCATTCCTCTGGTCCACTAATTTTGTCACCTGGTCAAAGAATGCAACAAGATTTGTCTGGCATGATCTGTTTCTAGCAAACCCATGTTGGCTTTTAGTAATGACTTTGTTTGCCTCTAGGTGTTCGCTGATTCGCTGTTTGATTATCTTTTCCAGAATCTTCCTAGGTACTGAGGTCAGGCTGACAGGCCTGTAGTTTCCTGGATCCATTTTTTTCCTCCTCTTTTCGTCCTCTGGTACTTCCCCAGTGCTCCTTAGCTTTCCTGGTAATTAGTATTTAGTGGTAATTATAACCAGGCTATGTAATTAAAATAAATTTAGAAAGGTGCAGAGCTAGTATCATGACAATGTCTCAGAATTTTCCATAGTCACCACAGAATAACAATAGCAATAGCTATTTAGAGTTATATACCACTTCATCGTGCTTTACAGCCCTCTCTAAGTGGTTTACAGAGTCAGCATATTGCGCCCAACAATCTGGCTCCTCATTTTACTGACCTCAGAAAGATGGAAGACTGAGTCAACCTTGAGCAGGTGAGACTCGAACTGCCAAACTGCTGGTAGCCGGAAGTCAGCAGAAGTAGCCTGTAGTTCTGCATTCTAATCACTGTGCCACCTCTGCTCTAAGGCTGCCAATGTAGAAGTAAAAAGCTGTCAAGACAACAACCAAGACATTATGAAATCTCTTCATGACACATGTAAAAAAGAGGCTTTACTTGCAAATTGGTGGCTGCCATATTATCTTTTTTTGACTCACTCTTATGGACATCTCTATGCTGGTGCTTCATTTCCACACAATAAAAAAAGAATAATATTCAATATATAGAATGTAAATTGAATTTAGCTCCCATTTTGGGGAGAACGAAAGCCCAGCATGTCATTCAAAGGATGGCTTCTGCCTATAACAGATAAATAAGCATGGAAGAAAATGAAAGACAATTATATTTGGAAAAGCAGTTGAAAGAAATCTAATTTTATAAAATTGCACAGGTGCAGGCTGGTTTAATTCTTTTGGTGGCCTTGTGAAGGATTTACTTTAAAATGATGTCTTTCTCTGAAGGCTGATCAGGAAAAAAAATAGAGATGTGATGTGCTCTAGAAACAAAAAAATACTGAGAGATATTAGAAACTCCCATTAAGCCCCAGTCTAACTTCCCATTTATAACTGATTGCTGAAACATTTCCACAATTTTCTCCTGAGTGCAATGAAAAAGTATGTAAAGTGATACTTCTGGCTTGGAATAGCTTGGAAACACCAGGGAATTTTTATTTCCACCTACTCCCTCCCTCAAGGTTGCCTAGAAAGTTCAGCTACCTTTTCTTATCGTAAAAAAAGGACGAGAGAGAGAGAGAGAGATTAATCAAACAGAGGAAAGATTCCCCTGTCTTTATTTTCTTTATCTCTTTCTTGAGAAAGAAAATATTTAAGGCTGTTCTTGCTGGAGGGAACTTTATGAGATTTAAGTATAGCATTTTCTTACTGCAGCCTTCTCCAACTTGGTGCCCTTCAGGGATAAGGTAAAGATAAAATCTGGTTTGATTGCTCATGGGCATATCCATGGACGTTTTGTGGAAACAGTACTAAAATAAGTTGTCATTGACTTTTTCCTGGGTTTGTTAAAAATTTCCTTTTCTGCAAGATGCAATCTGGGTTGGTCTCTGGGACCAGAGATTTAGCTTGAGATTTTCTGATGGTGTCCCAAAGAAATCATATTTGTGAGTACAGTTAGCTTTTAGAAATCAACAACATTGCAAACAGAAACCTAGCTAGATACCGTGGGCTACATTTCCTGGGATTCTCAAGTTCTCAAGAACATTGGAGACAACTAACTTATTATGGGTGTTATATTTACAAACCAGAAAGCTGGAGAGATTCTTTGAGTTAAACTTTATATGATTATCAGCCCTGTTTGAAAAACTTTCTAATATGAACAGCAAGTCTAACTAGGGAGGAAGAATACAGGAATGAGAGAGTAGGAGAAGAACAGAGAAAACAGAACTCAAAAGAGGGGAAGGAAGGAAGGAAGGAAGGAAGGAAGGAAGGAAGGAAGGAAGGAAGGAAGGAAGGAAGGAAGGAAGGAAGAAAGGAAGGAAGGGAAGGAAGGAGCAATGGAATAGTCCACCAAGCTCAGATTTGAGCTACTACTTGTATTTAGCTCTAGCTGATGCTGATGTATGACTTTTGATAGACTCTTCTTGAGTTAAAATTATCCTCAAGAGTTAATTAGTGCCTTCCTCCTTGGAAACCAACATGAAATATAAACTTCAAAACTATTTGGGAATCTCTCCTTCTTCATATGTGGGTGTTACTTTCCCCTGAGAAGGAAAGAAAGAAAGAAAGCAAATGTTCAAATATCTTAATGGATCACAGTGATTGATACTGTACTGAAACTAATCATGGCCTTATTTTAAGTCAAGGATTGCTTCTGTTTAAAGAGAATTACTAGCCACAATGTCTTGTTTTATACTCAGATAGAGAATTCCATGAATCAGATAATAGGACAGGCCGGAAAGTTGCCAAAAATAGTTGCGGGGTTCATATTTCCAGTAGTGATGGGGCAACCTAATAATTATGAAAAAGATCAAGTCATGTCTCTTTCAAATCAAACTTGACACGATCATATAACAGGACATTGAATCTAAACCATTTACAAATGCTGTATAAAAAGTATATATGGAATCATAGTTTTAGTGTAATCTTGATTGATGAATTATGTAATCTAGTCACTGTGAATTCCTAGTGGCCATATAGATTTTCTCCACAATGATCTATGTAACCATTAAGTGTAATCTTAATGATTCAATAAAACAATATGATTTTTTAAATTTTTTATCACCTTGCTAACATATGCATACATTTTCTTTCTATAAAACCTCAATTGCTTTAGAATCAAGGGATCTTTAAATTCAAGAAATTAGAACAATTATCCAGTTCTACTTGAACTTATCAGCAGCATCTGAATTTTGCTCCATACCTACTCCTCATGCAGGAGAAACTGTTTGCAGTCAGAATCTGTAAAACAAATCCATGGTGCAGTGCAACTATGATTGAATTATTCTGCATAAAAAGAAAACATCATCTTGCTTAAAAATAGCAATGCTAGCTGAGAAAATAAGGGCCAAATTGTGGTGAGATGTCGTTCACTCAGTTTAGTAAAGAGCTAGTGGTTATTAAGCAGGAAAGGTCCAGCTTATGGCAGGCTTGGGAATAAAAAAAAAGCAGCAGACTTCATGGGAAGACTTATTAGGAAATAAATCTGTGGGTCTTGTAAATTTCTTATAAATAAGTATGATGAGGTCACACTTGGAATACTGTGTCTAGTTTTAAGAACTATATATCATTATACAGAATATTCTGGAGCTGGAAAAGAAGCAAAAACATACAAACAAAATATGAGGTAAGATTCTATTGCTTAGGAACTGTCAGAAGGTGCCTAAATTGGAATATTTGTGAAATTGATATAGTATCATGTTGACAGAGTGGGAATATCAATGTTTTTTGCTGTCTCTCCTAATAATAATGTGTGAGACATCCAATTTAGGCAGTTGGTAAGTCCATTCTTTTTTCAAGGCAGGATGAAGTGAATTTTGTACAAGGTTGAGGATTGCAATAAGGGCTATCACTGCTAGTAGATTATTCACAAATGCAATGAAGTTGTTATTCCATTGGCAGGCCATATTCAGCTAAAAAGCTACTCAGTTTTGATATGGAATGGAGAGAAGGCCTTTTTTGTAGTTTATCTCAGATAGCAAAATATTATGGACTGGCACTGCTCCTATGGATACTAAGAATGGATTCCACCTTCCGCTTGGAAGGGGAGTCATATGATATTGTAATGACTTCAAAAGATACGGTAGGTAGTATGTGTCTTTTTCAGAGGAGGAGACTTGGGTCAGTTTGCCATGGTCTTCTTCACAGAGGAGAAAGAGTGACTGGCCCCAGATAATCCAGCTGGCATTGTACTTAAGATGGAACTAGAATTCTTGGTTTCCTGTTTCTAATTTGGTGCCTTAGCCACTATCCCAAATGCTGGAGAGCCTACAAGGGTACCATGATGGAAAAGAAAGCACAATAAAAGACCTATCACCTTCTGGTTATTTTGCGAGCATCCACTTGATTTCCAAAACAAGAGATTGATTGATGTGAATCTTATTGTACATGACCAGGCTGGGCATTTTTCACAAAGATACTGTAGAAAGCAAATCAAAGGATGACACTATCTCCTAATGATTTATCATGTGCTTAAAATTTAGGTATTCATATAGTATTAGCATAGTCCAGCTGCTGGTCCCAGCTGCCAAGAATAACAGAGCAGCGTGGCTGACTATTACTCTAGAGAAGGGGCTATTGAACCCAAGGAATCCCTAGTACAGTTGGTCCTTGACTTATGACCTGTCACTTAGCAACCATTCAAAGTTCTGAAAGACCTACCTGGGGGAGGTTCTTATGACCTGGATTCAAAGTTCTAACTGTCACCACTCAGTGGTCATGTGATGCTGAGCAACCGTGCCACATTTACAGACATGCAGGTAATTATTGACTTAGAAACAGTTCATTTAGTGAGCATTTGACATTACAATGGCACTGAAAACAGTGTCTTATTACACTTACAACCATTGCTGCATTCCCATGGCCATGTGGTCCCAAGTCAGATGCATGGCAATTGACTCATATTTATGATGTTTACGGTGTCCTGGAGTCACATGACCACTTTTTGTGACCTTCTGACAAGAAAAGTCAAGGGGAAAGACAGATTCACTTAACATGTTACTAACTTAACAACTGCAGTGATTCACTTAACAAACTGTGGCAAGAAAGATCATAAAAGGGACAAAATTCACTTCACAAATGTTTCACTTAGCAACAGAAATTTTGGGCTCAATTGTGGTTATAAGTTGAGGACTACATGTATTCAGTGATCAGAATGTCTATTAGCTACTAGAGGCTGGATTCTTCTGCATGTCTATCTACAAGTTAAGACTCATTACATTAAAAAATGTGTTGATTGGTAAATTAAATTGCTTCCTTTGTTATGTGATATATAGTTTTCAAAAGAAAGCACATAAGAATAAAACAATGGCAAAAATAAAGAAATTGCTCACATTCATTAAAATGAAGTTCACCCCATTCATATTTCTAAAAATAAACTCAGCATTATTCTTGGCTTAGTGTGTTACATTTAATCTCAGAAAAATCTATACAATTTCTGCAGAAACTGATCAAAAACAGGGCTTCACGGGGGGGAAGAGATATCTTTTTAATTGCATTAGTAAGTCAGGAGAGACTTTCAACTTCAGCTTTATAAGGCATCTGTTTTTCCTTCTGCCAGTTTTGGAGAACATTGTAGAGTATTACCTAATCTTCCTGAACATGGAAGTCAAAGGTCTTTTGCCACACTGGGCTTGGAGAAATTTATAGCATTATTATGAAAGAAGAGTTGTGTAATATCTTGGAAAGAAGCCCACTCAATTTAAAAACTGTTTTGAATTTGGCTGAGGTTTTATTCAAATACCAGGACAGCAACAAGTCAGGAAAACTGTTCAAGGGTGTAATGTGATTTGATACAGACTATAATAAAGACTCTACAGAGGATACTCAGAGAACCATAGGACTGTTAAGCTACAAGGTAGACTAAATATATTAAAAAATAGGGAAAAGAGAAGAATTTATCTAGTTTTATTTCCACCTAGAATCTGCTTCTGAACTTTGTGCTTGAATTGGAAAAAAAATGAAACTTTGATTTTAGGTTTTGATGACCACATTGACTTTGTTGGTATAGAAATGGCTTGAAATAATTAGAAATGGAAAGCAAAAGGTTGAGGCTGTAATGTTTTGTAAGGTGCAAAGAATAAGGACCACACATTAAGCTCACGTTAAGCCTATGTCATGGTTCCGGTAGATGAGACCAGATAAATCAGAGCTCCGAGGCTAGAGGCTTCCTCAAAGAACATGTTTATTGGTTACAAAGTATTGGCACAAACAAAAGTGAAACCAAGTCTGAAATTTTCCCCAAAGAATTACACTATTACAAAGTTAAACTTCCCACCCCAATACTATGCAATCAACTACGTTTCCCAATAGAATAGTTTGGCGGGCTTTCTAACAATACACCCAACCCCCCAATCCTACTGGTAGAAATGATCTTGGTTCCCACGGCAGAGAAAATTGTTTAGACTAGCAGAAAACCTCCACTTCTCCAGCATGAGGATGGAGAATCCACGAATGGGTTTACTTCATCCTCCTGCCCAATGAGACTAAGTCTGACAAGTTGCCACGCCTCCTGCTGGGCTAGATCCTGACCCAGTTACGACTTAGTCTCTAGCCCAACAGGACGCATCGTTGGCTCCTTCAGACTTGCCAGGTCGTATTTCCATTCGTGGATTCTGAATCTTTTCGCCTTAAACCTTTTTGTCTAGCTTCCGATCGCCTTTTAACAACCGGCGATCGGAATTTAACTGACAGGCCTCCCACAGCTCAGCTGAGCGGTGGGCTCCGCGGTGTGCCGCAAATTTCCAGCAGTTTGGCAGAAGCCTCAGAGGCTGGACTCCTTTCTCGAGCGTGTCTGCTGCAGCTTTTTTAGCCACCCTGCTGCTTGCCTGGATGACGTTACTGCCCGCAGACCACTGTTTGCTAGCTCGGCTCAGGCCTCACCAGCAGCCCACGATTTTGGCGGGCTCGTCGCGGCCGCCATTTTAGGTGCTGCAATGAAGTTTGACAGCTCCATTGGGGGAATTCCTCTTGGAGGACTCCCTGCCTGAGGTCTATAAATTGGATAATTAGGCTTTCGGGCCTCGCTGTCATTGCCTGACGGGCATCATGTTCTTACCATTCAGGACCATCCAATTGGTCCTCATTCAAGGACGCCATTTTGTGCCTGCTTGTGGCCTCATCGCTCAGAGCTTTGCCTCGATCCTGAACTGACGTGTGAGCAGGTGCTTGCCAGTTTGTGGTTTTGGCCACCACCGTCCACCTGACTAACGGCCCTTGTGGCATTTTCGGCTTGACAGCCGGCTGGAGCTCATTGGTGTGCATGTGGCCAATCCTTGGTCCAGCAGCCACCATTGCTCAGAGCAATTATCGGCTTTGCTGGTATCTGGGGCCTCCACCAAACCCAGTACTCTGCTTCCATATTTGGGATTTCCCTCAGATTACCACTGAGCGATCCTGGACATGATGGAAGACAATGCAGTTCCAATGACTACCCATGGTGGTCTGCTCTCTCCAGTGGGCAGTGGGGAAGCTGAAGGCCAAGGCCAAAGCTATCTCCAGTAAGGCCCCCTCTAAGGCAGCCGAGAAGGAAGCCAACAGGGCACACCTCGCCCTGGAAAGGCAGTTCTCCAAGGCCCAACAACAACAAACTGACATGTCGGTTCCGGCAGCCCCTGGTCCAGCTGAAGGGGCACTCTTTAATCCTCAGCTCTCTCCCCCTGGCACCTTTACCCAAAGGGCATGGTCTCCTGAAGGAGACGCCGGGCAGGAGGAGGGGATGCTGAACCATCCAGCATATCCTCAATGGGTGGCACCATTCCCCCGTGACACGGCCAAGACCAGAGGCCACGTTCACGCCCACAGCAGCTGGGGTCCGCCCCACTGCCCCTCAAGAGATGTGGCCGGAACAGTTTCAGGCTCTAATAGCCCAGGCTTTTGCTCAGGGCATGGCCTCATCATTCCACAGGCCCAGGGCTCAATCTGCCACACCAATCATGCCATCTCATTACCCATCAGATCCCACAGATTACCCTTGCTCCATTGCTTCTGACCAATCCTCTCCCGATATGGAATCATATCCTGAGGAATACGAACCATGGGAGATACAATTATCCGAAGATGAGGAGTCATCCCCAGCTCCTTCCCCATTTGTTGGGTTATTTGACCCATTGTTATTCAAATCTCTCTTGACTAAGGCAACTAACTCGGCCAAGATTGATTCGGATCAGGAGACCCAACCAGTCCCCTCCACCAGCCAGACCCCAAATCCATTATTTTCTGAGCCTACTGTAACTCAGAAGCATATTCCTTGTCCTCCCTTCTTCATTAATACCATTAGAAAGCAATGGGCAGCCCTGGGCACCCCTCCCACACTGGCAACAACAGACAAGAAATTGTTCAATGTCGCCACCTCCTTGTCTGACCTTCTAGAGGTCCCGGTGGTTGCCTTCCTGGTAGCCGTCACATCGGCCAGACGCATATCAGAACTAGTGGCTCTCTCGGTCAGAGAGGATCTATGCACCTTTCACAAGGACAGGGTGATCCTTCGCTTAGATCCGTCGTTTGTTCCCAAAGTTAACACCTTGTTCCACAGGGCCCAGGAGGTGATACTTCCTGACTTTTGCCCCAGCCTGTCTCACGGCTTGGAATGTCAGTGGCACACTCTGGACGTGCGCAGAGCACTGTGACTATACATCAAACGGACGTCAGCCTTTCGCAAGTCGGAGGCACTGTTTATCTCCTTTCAACCCTCTTCCATGGGGCAGAAAATGTCTTCTTCCACCATAGGCAGGTGGATCAAGGCTTGCATTGCACGGGCTTACCAATCACATTCGTTACCCATGCCTGTCCGCATCACGGCTCATTCCACCCGCAGTGCCGCAACATTGGCGGCTTGGGCAATGCAAGCTTCCATTGACGAGATATGCAGAGCGGCGACTTAGTCTTCGCCCTCCCCTTTCATACGACACTCTAAAATGGATACGTTTGCTTCTGTGGACGCCTCCTTTGGCCGGCAGGTGCTACAACAAGTGGTGTCATTGAGTGGGACACAGGCCCAGACTAATTCCCTCCCATAGGGACAGGGTAGCTTTGGTATGTCCCTTCGTGGATTCTCCATCCTCATGCTGGAGAAGGGGCATTGTCTTACCTGAATGCCTTTTCTCAGCATGATGATGGAGAATCCACCCCCACCCCCTTCAGTGTCCGTCAGGTCCTGTGTCGGGGGTAGGAGGAGACTATCATCTGTTGCTTCACCTTCGTTGTAACTAGGTCAGGATCTAGCCCAGCAGGAGGCGTGGCAACTTGTCAGACTTAGTCTCATTGGGCAGGAGGATGAAGTAAACCCATTCGTGGATTCTCCATCATCATCTCCATCATCATGCTGAGAAAAGGCGTTCAGGTAAGACAACGCCCCTTCCCCCCTCCTATTCTCGTGACAACCTAGAATGAGCAAGATGGTTTTAGTCAGATTCATTGTACAGTTGACAGCCTATACACAAGTCAGTTAATGTCAGCACTAAATTGGCACTAGATAAGAGACAACTGAATTCAAGGAAAGGTGGACTTGGATCACCTGTGGAATATAAGGAATTCATACTGATACTTCTCTTAACTCTTCCCCCAGGCTCCTGCTCCTGCTCTTGCTCCTGCTCCTCCTCCTCCTCCTCCTCCTCCTCTTCTTCTTCTTCTTCTTCTTCTTCTTCTTCTTCTTCTTCTTCTTCTTCTTCTTCTTCTTCTTCTTCTTCTTCTTCTTCTTCTTCTTCTTCTTCTTCTTCTTCTTCTTCTTCTTCTTCTTCTTCTTCTTCTTCTTTCTTCTTCTTCTTTCTTCTTTTCTTCTTCTTCTTCTTCTTCTTCTCTTCTTCTTCCCTTCTTCTTCTTCTTCTTCTTCTTCTTTTCTTCTTCTTCTTCTTCTTCTTCTTCTTCTTCTTCTTCTTCTTCTTCTTCTTCTTCTTCTTCTTCTTCTTCTTCTTCTTCTTCTTCTTCTTCTTCTTCTTCTTCTTCTTCTTCTTCTTCATTTTTCTTATACTTTACTGCATTCCCTTCTCCTTTTCCTTTGCACTTTAATTTTTCCTCTATCATCCTCTATCATAGTTGAGTTCAATATCTCACTTCAATAACTAAACTCCAGTAAGTAGGAATAAGGTCAGGAATTGACCCAGTTACCTTGGCATAGGATAATTAGCAAAAACAAATATTGGGAAAAAAGAGGAGTTTAGTAACAGAGGCAATTGGGAGTTGAAAATAAAATTCTAAGCTAAATCATAGGATTTTGGCAGTGAACATTTTAAATGAAAGGAATTGGCATATACATTCAGACATATAACCATGTTTCACCTTCCTGGCCTGCTGCCAATAACTCTGGAATTCTCTAACTCTGCCAATAACTCTCTGGAATTCTTTCTGGAAAATTCTCTAACCTACATATAGTATAAGGTGGTTTTGCTTTGGATGATTTCAGCATCCCTGTTAGCAGAAGCATAATCTTCTGCTTTCTTAACCACTTGGTGACTGGAACATGACAATCTGGGCAGTAGCTGGCAATAAATAGATAAGATTGTGACTTATAAGAAAAGCTTTATAAATAACTTGATGACTTAACTGATAACGTTTGCAAAATCTCTTTCCAGGAGAAGCCATATACAGGTAGTACAAACATTTATTTATTGACTGTTCAAAGTTATAATGACACTAAAAAGACTGATTAATGACCAGCCCTCTCAGTCACATGAACAAAATTTGGACACTTGGCAACTGGCATGTATTTACAATGGTTGCAGTGCCCCGTTTCTTGCAATCTTTACGTTTGACTTTAAGTCAATGGGGGAAAGCCAGATTTACTTAACCATATGATTCATTTAAGAATTGCATGTTTGCTTAACAACTGTAACCTAAGGGTCATAACATTGAACAGAACACAATAACAGAGTTGGAAGGGACCTTGGAGGTCTTCTAGTCCAACCCCCTGCTCAGGCAGGAAACCCTATGCCATTTCAGGCAAATGATTTGTCCAATCTCTTCTTAAAAACCTCTAGTGTTGGAGCACCCACAACTTCTGGAGGCAAGTTGTTCCACTGATTCCACTAGTTGTTCTAACTGTCAGAAACTTTCTCCTTAGTTCTAGGTTGCTTTTCTCCTTAACTAGCTTCCATCCATTGCTTCTTGTCTTGCCTTCAGGTGCTTTGGAGAATAGCCTGACTCTATTTTCTTTGTGGCAACCTCTGAGATGTTGAAACACTGCTATTATGTCACCCCAAATCTTTCTTTTCATTAAATTAGACATATCCAATTCCAGCAACCGTTCCTTATATGTTTTAGCCTCCAGTCCCCTAATCATCTTTGTTGCTCTTCTCTGCACTCTCTCCATAGTCTCAACAACTTTTTTACATTGTGGCGACCAAAACTGGATGCAGTATTCTAAGTGTGCTCTTACCAAGGCATTGTAAAGTGGTATTAACACTTCACGTGATCTTGATTCTATCCCTCTGTTAATGCAGCCTAGAACGGTGTTGGCTTTTTTGGTAGCTGCAGCACACTGCTGGCTCATATTTAAGTGATTGTCCACTAGGACTCCGAGATCCCTCTCACAGTTATTACTATTGAGCAAGGTACTACATATATTATACCAGTGCATTTAGTTTTTCTTGTCTAAATGTAGAACCTTACTTTTTTCACCATTGAATTTCATTTTGAGCTATCTCTCAATGTTCAAGTCTGTCAAGATCCTCCTGTATCTTAAGCCTATCTTCTGGAGTGTTGGCTATTCCTACTCATCTGCAAATTTGATGAGTTCCCCATCTATCCCCTCATCCAAATCATTGATGAAAATTGAAGAGGCCATAATTCACTTAAAAACTATCTTGCTTAGCAATGGAATTTCTGTGTTTGTAAGTCAATTACTACTTTTAAATTTGATAAATAAATAAAAATATGTGGGCCAAATGAAAAACATTAAGCAATAGCAATAGCACTTAGACTGTTTCATAGTGCTTTATAGCCATCTCTAAACAGTTTACTGGGTCAGCATATTGCCCCCAACAATCTGGGTCCTCATTTTACCCACCTCGGAAGGATAGAAGGTTGAGGCAACCTTGAGCCGGTCAGAATTGAACTCCTGGCAGTGAGCAATGAGTTAGCCTGCAGTACTGCATTCTAACCATTGCGCCACCATGGCTTGGTGTATCTCTATAAGTATCTCAATATATCCATAAATGTCTCTGGCTGGAAAAAACAAAACAAAACTTATCTTTTTTTTACTTCCCTGCTTTGTACATCTTACCGTGTTGTGCAGGGTGAGACAATCAGTCAGAAGCCTGCTGCTTTGTTTTTTCTTTTCATTCTGCTTGCTTTAATGAGTTTATTTTCACTTATTTCCCTAAACAGAATTTTATTGAAACTGAAATCACATCACCCTCCAATAGTTTTTTTCAAAGATTTTTGCAATCCCGAGGGCTCTTACTGCTTAGCATGGTCTATGTAATAGTTTTGGCAGCTCTCGACACCATTAGTTAAGAGGCAGCTCCAGAAAGTCCAAACTCCCAAACAGTCTTGAAGCCAAACAAAATACTACAGACTGTAAAAAGCCAAATCTAAACATAATTATATAGCTGAAGTTGGGGTTTGGAAAGGAGCGCCTTGCCCACTCCTCTATGCTTCCAAACCCACAGATTCTTGCCACTTACTATTTCTATTCTATACCAGCCTACTATTTTCTGCTTGACTGCTGAAAAGAAGTTGCTATACAATTTATTTTCCAGGCTGTATTTATTGTCATCCAATCACAATCAACATTTGCTGGGTCTAGCTCTATGTGCTGAGGGGTTTTCGATCAAGTGAAAACATTTTTTCCATGTTTATTGGCTATGATCATTTACATCAGCCTGAACCTCACCCTGTGTGTTCAGCTCTATTACTTGGGAGGCAATAAAGATAGATTGAAAGTAATATGATAGACGATGATGATCAGCATCACTGGATTTGGCTGAGATCCATGGTCTTGATACTGCTAACTCTTTTTTAACTATGGTTGCTTAATGTTTATTCCAGTGAAGAAGCAAAACCCTTAGATTTTCTTCTTTCTTTCTGGTGGTGGTGACAGGGATTGTGTCCAGAGGGATAAGTCAAGATATTGTTTAGTAGAATAGTGATGAAATGGAGAGAAGATCTTCTCCTACTAAGGGCATCTAACTGAGATCCTGTGGTGGAATGTGGTTTGGATTCCCAAGAGGGAGAAAATACATTCCAAAATGAGCAAAAGACAGCAAGGGTTAGATAGATTGAGTAGGAGGAAGAGAATTAAGATGGCTCCTCCAGAAAAGTTCTCAGAATATATCTTTAATGGTGAAAGTAATCTGTTTTAGTTTGGCAAAATTTCTGTTTATAGATGAAGAAGAATAAAGGAAACTGCTTAGTTAGAAGAACTTCAACTTGGCTGGTTTTTGGTTTTTTTTGCTTTTTTGGAGCCTGTCAGATCCATTCTCCCCAAAATATCTGAAGATCATGATGTGTTTCAAGATTAGTAGGATCCTGGTGGCAGTAACTCTCAGAACGAGTCCCGAATTTGGGGGAACTGCATTGTTACCTTTACTTCCAGTTTTAGAGCTTTTCTGTTTATGGATGAAGGTGCTAAGTTTGCAAACTAAGCAAGTAATACAAGAACTTTGCTACATAAATCACCATCTAGGGTGGTGAATTTTGGTTTATCAGCCTGAACATTTTAAAGTAATAGCTACTATCATCAGGGTGAGTACAAATTGTCATTCTGGCAGGTAACAAGGAGGGAAGGAAGGAAGGAAGATTGTAGAAACACAGTTTTAGATCTTTTCCTGCCAAAGTTCTGCTCTTGTTGACTAGATGAGGAAATAGAAGGGGAACTCATCAAATTTGCAGATGACACTAAACTGGCAGGAATAGCCAACACCCCAGAAGACAAGTTCAAGATTCAAAAAGATCTTGACAGACTTGAACAATGGGCCCTATGCAACAAAATTAACTTTAATGTGGAGAAAAGCAAAGGTTTACATTTAGGCAGGAAAAATCAAATGTATAAGTACAGATTAGGCGAGACCTGGCTCAAAAACAGTAACTGTGAGAGGGACCTGGGAGTCCTAGTGGACGATCACTTGACTATGAGCCAGCAGTGTGCAGCAGCTAATACAATCCTGGGTTGTATAAACAGAGGCATAGAATCAAGATCACGTGAAGTATTAGTACCACTTTATAAAACTCTAGTAAGACCACACCTGGAATATTGCAAACAATTTTGGTAACCATACTACAAAAAACATGTTGAGACTTTGGGAAAAGTTCAGAGAAAAGCAACTAAAATGATCAAAGGCCTGGAGACTAAAACATATGAAGAATGGCTGCAGGACTTTGGCTAATCTAAAGAAAAGAAGAAATAGGGGTGATATGATAGAAGTAGTCTAGTATTCAAGGGGCTGCAACAAAGAAGAGGGGGTCACGTTATTCACCAAAGCACTAGAGGGCAGGACAAGAAACAATGGTTGGAAACTGACCAAAGAGAGAAGCAACCTCGAATTAAGGAAAAACTTCCTAACAGTGAGGACAATTAATCAGTGGAACAGCTTGCCTTCAGAAATCGTGGGTGCTCCATCACTGGAGATTTTTAAAAAGAGAGTAGATAGTCACTTGTCTGAAATGGTATAGGTTCTCCTGCTTGAGCAGGAGGCTGGACTAGGAGACCTTCAAGGTCCATTCTATTCTATTCTATTCTATTCTATTCTATTCTATTCTATTCTATTCTATTCTATTCTATTCTATTCTATTCTATTCTATTCTATTCTTCACCTTGGTTTGGGAAAAATGAGTCCATGGGACAAATTACAAAAAGAAAAAGAGTGGATGAGCTAATACTATATTATTCTATATACATTTGATAGAAAGGATTGCCAAGGAAAGAGAATTAATAAAGAGAGTAACCTGGCCAGGATTACATTATGTTTTATAGAAATTAGAAAGACTTGACAATATTGGGAGGCTTTGTTGTAACTAAAATTAGCTACAGTTTTTAAATAGAATTATCCAGTTTTGGATTTGTAAATGAATATATTTCCAATGGAGCTGAACTTCTGCTTTGGCAGAAACTCAATGCAGGAAGAAGTGAAGAATTATGTGCACAGATGGTATTTTAGATAAATTTTCTCTTGAAAATGCCCTTAGTAATTGGCCCAAAGTCATCCAGGTGGCTTCCAAGCCTAAGGCAGGACTAGAACTCACAGTCACCTGGTGATTGGTTTGTAGCCTGGTGTCATAACTACTTCTTGAAAACCTCCCATGATGTGCACATAATTCTTCACTCAGATATCAGGAGGCAGGCTGCACCAATGTTTAATAGCTCTTGGTATTGTCAGGAAATTCCTCCTTATTTTAAGTTTGGCTCTCCCTCTGTAAAGCTTCTGTCCACTGATTCTTGTCTTATTCTCATTTGCTATGGGGAATAACTCCACAGCCTCTGCCCTGTAACATCCCTATGTTGGAAAACCGCTATTACATCCCTCATTAGCCTTCCATAATTAAGCAAATACAAATTTATCCCATTAAATTAACAATGGTTTCCCCCCCATTTTTGTCTCATTTGATTATTGAGAGGCAACCAGGTCCTTTCTCATCAAATGTTCACCAATGGTTAAAATGGTAGAATGGATAGCCAAAGAAATGAATGCATTAAACAGTTCTCTTCTTTGTTCAAAATATTGGGAAGTTAGTATCTTCTTTTACCATCAAGCTTGCTATATTTTAGATTCTTAAATTTCTAACTGCTCCACAGAAGCTGGTGTCTTTTCCCAGTAGACAAAGTGTACCAGACTCTTCATTTAGCTGTCAAAAAGAACAAGAAGGGCACTGGAGAGGAAGCCAAAACACTGAAAGCAACTCACAAAAACTGAGCAACCTCTGGTGTGCAGAATACCTTATTTTCACAGTTCACAAACAAATTTAACCAATGTAACAGATTCCATAAATGCAATGTTTATTATTGAGTTAACTGCAGCCTGGGACTGACATTTCTGACAGGCTTAGAATTACGGCCTGGATGAATTAATCTACAAAGTAAGCTATACAGTAAGTGGGTCTATCTAATTCCCACCACTGTATCAAAGTTTTGACTATAAGATCTTCATACCTGACAC
Organism: Azemiops feae; assembly: GCA_023970755.1. Lineage (NCBI taxonomy): Eukaryota > Metazoa > Chordata > Lepidosauria > Squamata > Viperidae > Azemiops > Azemiops feae. The sequence goes on from JALGBA010002000.1 coordinate 75,260, forward strand.
CATTCTTACCCTACACAAAGTTTCTTGAATATTTATGAAATTTTTGGTGCAATAATAAAAGATTTCAGAGTACTGTATTTTGAGTCTACTTCTATTAAGAGACAAAATTTAAACTGTATTTTAAATGAAAAAACACCCCCCCCAAACCTGATATGTACCATTACAAAATGGACATAGAGATTAAAATTAGAAAGAAAAACGGGCTGTTTTGGCCAAGATCCAGTCAAATAGCAGATTTATTTAAAACAGCAGAACAGTACAACTGCATGCTCTTTTAATGGATTGTTTCAGAGTATTTACAGCTTTTCAGTTCCTACACTGGATTTCCATCAGTGCTGTTCAGATTAGGGAATGTTCAAAAGATTTGTTCATTTCTTTGTTTTTCCAGACCTCACACAGAGTGATTACATGAGCAAGAAGCATGTATCAATGTGTTGGTGTGCTCAGCCTCGGAATCATAGCCTTACTCATTTCTTTTAAAAAGATTTAAAAAAAAAAATCAACAACACCCTCTTAATTTATTGTTATTGATGGCTCTGGCTGCTGTTGAGCTACTGCCTAAAAGCTGAACACAGATTTTTCAATTTGCAGGACACAGCTGGTGGGCTGTTATTTTTGGTTTTAAAGTAAATCTAAATCAGTTTATTCTATGACAGAACCATTACAGCTTTTGTAAGAAATGTACAGTAAGTTGCAGACAAAGCAATGATTTAGAGGTAAATTCATACTATTAAGGTATATATAGATAAATACTGTATCCTAGCCTATCATAACCTATTAAATTAAGTAGAAACATCAACTCTCATTTTTGTTAATCTGTATTTTAAGAGCAGCCAGCTTTAACTATGGACTGTTACTTCAATAGAAAATGAAAAGAAAACTTAGAATAATCTAATCTTTCTACTATTAATAATAGCATTTATCTGATAAATTGAAAAATACCTTCATGATCCATAGTAAAGTTTTAGAATTATTTTAAATGTATTATTTATTCTTTGACTAAAATGTTAATTAATAAATTGATATGTGAAAGAGTACACGAAAAGCATTTCTATAATATACCTGAAGAATGTTAGAATTTCTGTTTTGATGCCATATATATGCCACTATTAAAAGATCTAATTAAATTATTAGAACTCACTCCCAGATAAATGAATACCATATTTCAGTTGGAATTGAAATTCCAGGAACACTGTTTTTCATCCAAAACACCTCCTCATTTGAAATGCAGTTGGGTGACTCAACAAAATCTTTGTGTTTGAGCCAAATATTGCATATTGTATTTGCAAATATGTGGATTCTGAAGGGTCTTCAGAAATATTTGTTAAAAGGTGAAGTTGTGATCTGGCATAATACAGAATCAATTTGTGTTTGGGGTGTGGGTGGTATGTCTACATGTGCCCTTCCTTAAACCTATAACTGAAATGGAGAAGTATCACATTCCTTATCCAATACCTGCACACCTCTGACGTGGCCAATTCTGCTCTGTTCTTTGAATCCTCTTAGAGCAAATAATGTTTAAAATGTGAAAACTTGGGATTGTTTACCAAATGGCTCTACTGCTGAGTTCTGACATTGCCTGGCTTTAAGTAAGTTTTGTTAATTAGGATAAGACTGCCAGCATATATTGCATCAAAACAAATAGTGGTTTCTCATAGTTGCCCTTACTGCTTAGTAGCTGGTCTCCCTTATGAATGCTCTTGTCAGTACAATGTCTGGACTCAGTAGTGATAGTGCTCATTATTTTTCCAGCTCCTGTTCCACAGCTGGATAATGCAGCCTTTCAGGCAGAGTCTGAAACTGGCTCCTCTTGTCTTTACCCTTTGCCAGTTCTTCCCTACTACCTTTTTCCCTTCTTCTCTTTCTATGTGCAGAACTTGTGCCTTATCCATAAATTGTGAATGCCATAAATTATGGAACAAAAGCATGTGGGTTGACTACAGGTCTGAAGCGCAAGTTGAAAATAGTGCAGAAAATATTATGTAGGGTTATTTGCAGTGTTCCTGGTTCCCACAGGAATTTTGGCACAACTCTCCCATAGGTCATATGTTTAGAAACAATCACGGTCCTTTTATAAGCACAACACAAGCATCTTCAGGGTCCTTCGCAAATGAACCATGCATCCAAAATTTATTGAGTCTAGTAATGGTGCGATAATTAAAAATAAATAAATAAACCCAGTTCAATTCTTGCTCCAGTTCAGGATACTTTCTCTTGGAAGTAATGAATTTGTTGATGTGTTGGCACATCAGGAATGGACAAAACGGCTCCTTCCAGCTGTATATTCCTGGTGGTTGGAAAGTGCAGAAGTTGAAGGCCAGCACATCTGGATGACATCAGAGTGGGACAAGGATAGAATAAACAATATTGAGCCAAAGGTTGGATTAGTGCTGCAGGTTTATGTGTTCTTGAGAATTACCAAAATGCTCATGACTGTGAAGCCATCACATATTTATTTGTAAGGAGGATGACCTTGAATTTAAAATGACTCCCTCCCTCTCAGCAAGCAAGAGAATTAGGAAACAAAATGGAAATAAAAAGACAAAATCCTATGTGATATCCATTTTCTCTACCTTGTAAACATAGACTTCCCAAATCCCAGTCCTGACAATGCCATTATAACACCTGTGAGACATTAAAAGAATACCCAATTTATATGTATTACATATAAAAATGTACATAGAGAGCCAAATGTACATAGATGTAAAAGTAAGGCGTCAGTCTAAAAACTTGGAGAATGTGAATTCTAGTTCCATCTTAGGCATGAAGCAAACCAAAAGGGAATGTTCACAAAGATAAACATAACCATACAGTGGATAAAAGCAGGTAAGATATGTTCACAGCCATTTCAACATTTTAATTTTGAATTCCTACCTTTGTTCCATTTGTTCCACAGCCTATTTCAGTGAAGGACCTTGCTATGTGGGAATAACCTTGGAGGACAGAAGACTGCAGACTGGACCACAGTACATAAAAAGTGCCTCAGTCCATAGAAGTAGGGAGGACAACCTAGAACTAAGAAGAAATTTCCTGACAGTTAGAATAATTAATCAGTGGAACAAGCTGCTTCCAGAAGTTGTGAATGCTCCATCACTGGAGGTTTTTAAGAAGATATTGGACAACCATTTGTCTGAAATAGTATAGGGTTTCCTGCCTGAGCAGGCGGTTGGACTAGAACAGAGGTCTAGTCCCGGAAGGAAGAAAAGCAGCTTCTAAATTGGTGTGCGCATATGCACACAAACAGGGCCACGCACACTGGTGGGGCATTAGCAGCCCTGCGGCGAATGGCCATGCATCCCCAAGGTAGCTAGCAGCCCCATTCATACATGTGCAAAAGGGCCATGCAGCCTGCCCGGTGCTAACGGCCCCATTTGCGCCCACGCGCATGTGCAAACAGGGCCGTGGTCACTAGCATGAGTGGGGGGGAATGGGCACACATGCGTGTGCGTACCGGCTAGCCATTTCCTTGGCCTGCTGGCTAAGAGCCCACGGCCCGGTCCCAGGCCATGGCCCATAGGTTGGGGACCCCTGGACTAGAAGATCTTCCAACCCTGTTTTTCTGTTACATTGGAATTGTTTCAGAAGAGACGGTTCCTAGCAAAGTAAAGTAAAGTAAAGTAAAGTAAAGTAAAGTAAAGTAAAGTAAAGTAAAGTAAAGTAAAGTAAAGTAAAGTAAAGTAAAGTAAAGTAAAGTAAAGTAAAGTAAAGTAAAGTAAAGTAAAGTAAAAAGAAGTGAGAAATAATTTCAGTCTTGAAATATTCTGTAAAGTGTAACTTTACAATAAAGATAGAGCTAATACTCCTGGTTGTGTTTCTGGTTTGGTTCTATTCCAATAGGAAGCAATTTATATATCTTCCTCTTTAGGAAGAACTAGCTAAAAAAGGCTGATCTAGAGCCTGCAAATTCTTCATAGGATAGCTTAATGGTTCACCCTTTGGGATAGTTTAGATTTGATAGATCTTGAAAATTTCAGGTTGCCATTTTTAAATATGTATTTTTTCCCACCAGGATAACCTATTACTCAAAGAATGAATTCATTTACTTGAAAACAAAAACAGGGATGCTGTGTTTATTATGGGATACAGTAGGCAAAAAATAAGTACAACAAATTGTCTTAAAATACTGCTTTGCTTTCCAACTTTTCCCAACCTAGTTTGCCAGCCAACTCTTAAAATCTGAAATAGATATGATAGGAGGACAACTGTTGACTTTTTTTTTATCCAAACAGAGAAAACAGGGAAATGGAAATGCAGACACACATCTGTCACTTAGATTAAAGGAATGAAAACTAAGAAATTAAAAGTGCAAATCATGTCTACACTTTCAGGGTAACTTCCACATCAAAGAAGGCATGGAGGCTTCAACCTTTGTCTTCACAGCTCTTCCAAAAGTTGACATGGAATTGTAATTTTCAGTGTGCAAGAACAGAGAAATGATTAAGTATGTGCAGAGTAATCTTAATTGTATTTCATTTCAGTATAAATGAAATGAATCAACCATTCATTTCTTTTTCGTTTTTGGCTTTGCATAACTTTGGAGTGCAGTCCTCAGTACATCATTCAAGAGCTGATGCTTCCTATGGCACCAAAATGTCAGACATCCCACCCCTTGTGAACCTGGACAGGATATGAATTTTATAGACAAACCAAATAAATAAATTATCCCCTTGCCTAAACAAATCTTGCATTAATATTGGATCTAGTTTTAATTATGATAAGATTCCTACTTACAGTACTTATGATAAGGAAGTTATACTTATCTAATTATGCTATGGGTGGTATACTCTACTGTTTCAGTTATTGTTGTAAGGCACTCAGAGTCACTTTGATTCATGAAATGGGCAGCAAATAAATTTGATAAACAAACAGCTGAATTGCAACCTCTAGCAGAACATCTGGACAGTAGGGATAATAGTGATAGACACTGGAAGTTGGATTTAGCAAGGCATGGATGACCAAACTTATTTCTCATGCAGAAATGAAAATGTTTTATATTTGATTAAATTAGTCCAATATTGTCTACTCTAACTAGTGGTGGCTGCTTGGCACAAGTCTTGCTCATTAACTCTACGTGCAGGAGACAGCAAAGATTGAATTTAGGCCCTTTGGATTGTAAAGTATGGACTTTCATTGGGATGAGGTTCATTCCTAGCTTGGCATATTTTCTTTAAATACTTCCACTTTCTCATTCTGTATTTTTTTCTTTTTTGCAAAGGCAGAAACATTGAACATTCTTGCAAGAAATCCCAATTAAATTTGGTATGTAGTTGTGTGTAAGTCAGGCTAACTGGGCTTAACTGTCTGTTTCTGCTCAATTTCAGGCTTGGTTATGATGGATAGCATTTCTTTCAAAATAATATTTCCTGCCCAGCTTCTCCTTCAGAAAGATTGCTCACACACCACTGTAATAAAGCCAAGAAATGTTCTTATGTGGTCATATTTTCTGTCTCTTATAGGAATGTCTTGAATTTAATAAGCGTGGGTTTTGAGAGGTCTGTTTTTGTCCACTATAACAGATTGGCTTCTATAACTATGTCCATCAAAACTGCTGCATACAACATATAATTTAACAGCCACAGTTAGGGACCAGAAGCCAAGTCCTTGAGGCTGGCTGTGTAACATGATCTATTTTGTTAACCAAATAGCTCTTAAAATACTTTTAATTTTTGAAGAAACTATCAATCTCAACATTCCTAGCTATATGTTGATGCAACATTAAAACACTCTGTTCATCATTATATGGTCACATCGAAGTAGATTTCATATAAACCAACTATTCCTATTTTCTAGTTATTTTGCTATTTTCCAGTAGCTCTTCCTGGTGAATAATTGGTCCTGCTTTTGCTTCATTTTGGCTCTACCTTCTGAAAGTTCAGCTAGAGACTCTAATATACTAGAGCCACCTATTTATGATTGTACCTAGTAATAACCAATGCAAACGTAAAACCAAGATCCATCTTTATTAGTTTACTGTTACAGAGATGGTGTAGGAAGATGACCAGGCTGAGGGAGGGGTCAAATGTATCATCAGTCTTGAGTCCCTTCACACCCACAAGAGATCTAAGTCAAGCCCACCTTGAATTCCATTGACTCTTATTTACTGCCAAGTTGCTTTGTTCATTAGGAGCCAGATTCTTGCAGAGAGCATACGCTTGCTGTAAACCTATATTCATTTGAATTGCTTGGACTGCTGATTTCTTGTACTTGACAGATGGAATAATCTGTTTGTATGTAGTTCAGTCTGCCCCTTGCTGATGACTTCCTGATATGTTGGATCTTAGTTTCCCAAATTCTCAGTCTGCAAGGAAGAATGGGGAAGGATTATCTAGTCAAGTGTTTCTTAAAATGTGGTCCTAGGACCTCTGGAGTTCTCCAAAATCTTCTCAAAGACCCCCAAAATCAAAATGATTGGCCAACCTTTGTTGAAAAATAGCACAGTATTAAAACCCCATCAAACAATCATGAGAAGCAACAAATTCATTTTAATTTTAATTATTTATTGATAAATTACTAAAAAAATTAAATATTTTCCTTTATTAATTTGAGGTCCTCCACAATATTTAAAAGTGGGAAGGGGTCCTGAGAGGAAAAAAAACATTTAAGAAACAGTGATCTAATTGATCAAAGCAAAACATAAACTGGCCCAGAGTGTGGAAACAACCCATAAATAAATAACAACAATAAAAATCCCTGTATGTACTTTAAGTATGTGGTCTATGAGGAGGAAATAGTTTTGGGATGTAAAGACATCTAGAAATTTAAAAGCAAGTTGTGGTTATTACGGAAGGAGAAGATCTTGCCAGTTGACAGAATAGCTCCCATTGTGGAAATAATGTCCTTTTCTCAGGGACAATGTTATCCCCTTAAAACCTGTTGACTGCCATCCCTGCTTTCCTTGTTTTCCTCTCTCACTGAGTGTATGGGCCTGTTTCCCAACAAAACATGGGCTAGGCCATCAGCCATGTTTAGTTCCCAGGAATGTTGAGAAAGACTGTGTGAGGCCCAGAGGTTTTCCTTGAAATAAAGACAACTCTGGAAGTTGGCTTTTTGGTTTCACTGCCTGCCTGCTTCTCTAATGCTTAAAAATTAAAATCAGGTGGCTTGGATAGTACGCAGACACAAAAGGAAATGCCTATAAGGCAAATTGATATACGTGCACAGAGTGTATCACTCATTCCCATATTTCACAATGCATATAAAATCTCTTGAAAAACATTAGCCTTTAAGAAGTGAACCTAGAGGTTTGTATCCTGAAAAATGGATTTCTTGCCAGCTGGAACTGGAATTCTTTGTAAATTCACAGCATTTCATTTTGCTTCCAGGAGGGCAAGAAGCTATCTTCTCAAAGCTTTACACTCCCAGCTAATGCTTCTGGTTGGTTTTCAGGACAAACTTTGTCAACCCAGCTTACCGGGCTGGAAAATCTTAAAATCTAGTTTCAATAATATTGCTCTGTTCAAAACACATTAGAAATGATTATCTCCAAGCCAATTCAATAGCAAATAAAAGTGTTTGAAAGTCAGAAGAAAAATGAAAAATATAGAAAACAAAAATTACCTTAGTTCCATACTTTGAGTAGAGTTTCTCAACCTCGGCAACTTTAAACTGTGTGTGGACTTCAACTCCCAAAATTCCCCAACCAGCATGGGAAGAGCCCTTCTAGTGGCCAAGGATTTAAACCAGGGGTCTTCAAACTTGGCCCTTTTATGACTTGTGGACTTCAACTCCCATAATTCCTCAGCCAGGGATGCTGGCTGAGGAATTCTGGGAGTTGAAGTCCACAAGTCATAAAAGGGCCAAGTTTGAAGACCCCTGGTTTAAACAGTGAATCCTACTTCCATTTTCCATTTTCACTAATACACATTCCAAATATGCACATTTGTTCTATGCAATGACAATCTGATTTAATGGGCATTTATTTAGAAATAATCACCATTATATGCAATATAGTTTACTTTGCATATATGTATGAAAGGGTGTGGACTTCCTAGGCAGCAAAATTGAAAGTGTTTCATAACTCCAAAATAACTTTAAATTCATCTTTAAAATCCAGCAAGGGGTTATTGGATAAATCAGCATTCAATCACTTGATTAACAATTAAAGATGTAAGCCAGAAAAGGGAAAAAAAATCCTACACAGACATCAAATGTGATGTTAAAACCAAACCAAGAACAAAAGCTGACAGAAAAAGATGGAGACCTGCTCTCCTACCACTCTTATCGAGAATTGCAATCATCAAGATTGCTCTTCCCGGACAAGTACACAGTCATCTGAGGGTTGTTTTGGGTCATTTCTGGTTGTTTCTGTTCAAATCTGGGGAGCACACCACCAAAAAATTGGCTTTGGTGGCCAAGTCAGCTGTTTGTCAGCAAGGAAAAAAAAATCACCTCACCACTCGGTGCGCCAATATCTGGAGGATTCCTAGCTCACCATATTTTAAATTGCTTTAAAAGATCAGAAGAATGTCTTCCCACTATTTCGGTGGCATTCAAACTTTTGGTGAACTTTTAATTGAACAACAGGGCTTTTTGTGTGCCTGTGCAATTATGTGTAAAGATGTAATTCTTCTTTACTACTATAGTTTGATTATTTGGTCATAATCAGGGTATAGCTTATAATATATAGTGAGGAACGGCAATTTTTGGTCTGCCAGAATGAAAAAAAGGACTCTGCTTGATTCAGCATTACAACGAAGTCATTACATTTACCTAACTGTACATAATTAACAATCTATGTGAATGACCTCTGTTAATTCATTTGGTAACAAATCAAGTGATAGGAAAAACATTCTGCACTTCTGTTTCATCCAACACCTTCTAGGAATTCTTTTCCCCCTCCCTTTCCCCCCAGACAAAATAGGGGAATTATTATTTGTACTTTTTTCCAAAACCAAACTAAACCATTCTCTGAAAACATATAACATAATCAACTGCTAGCTCTAGACTGATCTTTTAGAAACAGAAAGCATCTTTCTGCTTTGTGATTAATACTGGGATCCTTCAAATATCTTGGAGACTTGTGAATAAATTAAACCTAAGGACAGAAAATATAAATGGAAAATCCTTATGTGAGATCTGATGTTTCTGTATATGTTTGTGTCTGTTTTCACATAGATCTATCTGTTATGCAAAACCTTTCCTTTAAAAGAACATTTTAAATAATATTACATCAAGAGGGTTTTCTCTCTTCCCCCTTTTTAGAGCTTGAAGAAGCATCTGTATTTAACACCAAGTTTAGTGACTACAAGTAAATTCTACTTTTTTGGCAAAAATGCTGTAAATCATGGTCATGTGTGTCAACTGTCCAGTTGGTATTTCCAGAAAAAGAAACTCCTGGGACATGATCTTACCAAGAGTATAATACTTTACTGAAAATTTATATTGGCATAGAAGAAGCGAAACCAGCTCTCGTTTTCCTGCTCGAAAGCTTACTTAATTAAGCAAAAGATTCCCTTGCCCCCCACCCACCGGGTGTTCACATTGTTCAATAGTAATACTTCTTGTTATGGGAAAAGTCCATTTCTCCATCGAGCACCTGCATTAGTAACCTTGGCATTCTTGCAGGCTCTCAAAAATGTCTCGGTTGCCTAGATACCATCCCTCCTACCTTTGCATTCCATTCCACAATCTTGTCAAACTATGAGCAAGGGAGAAAATTTAGGTGAAAGGGCAAATGTGATCATAGGATACTGCAGACAGTTTCAAATGTGGGCTGGTTGCTGAGTGCCCAAAATTAGTTCTCATTCTTTCATATACAGATAGTCCTCAACTTATAACAGTTTGTTTAGTGACTGTTCAAAGTTACAACGGCACTGAAAAAAGTGACTTATGTTCATTTTTCACACTTACGACCATTACAGCATCCCTATGGCCACATGATCAAATTTTAGATGCTTGGCAACTGATTCATATTTATGATGGTTACAGTGTCTTGGGGTGATGTGATTACCTTTTGCAATCTTCTGACAAGCAAGGGATATGGGCAAGTCAGGCAGTTCAAAGGAATATATAGGTTTATTGTATACTAAAGCTGTCTATAAGAATCTGGGCTACTAACAGTCAAAGTGAGTTGGCAGTAGATGAATGTCAATGGAATTTAAGATGGGCTGGGCTTAGATTGCTTGTGAGCATGAAGGGGCTCAAGACTCATGACACATTTGACCCATCCTTCAGGCTCAGCCTTCTCATCTCCTACAACAACATTGCTCACCTAACCTCAATCTGCTCCATGCGGAAGCATAATTCATCTTGATGTGGACAAAAACATCAGTTTTCTATTAGGATTTCTCATTTCTGGAGTAATATAAAGAAGAGGAAATCTGTATATTGCCACCAAGATTGCTCATTTGAAAAATCTTCTAAATGGTCCAGATTATTCTTGTCCCTTCCTTCTGGTTCCCTCCCTCCTTCCACATTAGGGAGACATTTTATGGAATGGCAATTTAGATTTCTGGTCAGGTCTAACTCAGGCAGCAGAGAACAACACCCAGAACTTGGTTTCAACAATCAATGCTAAATAATAAAAAATTAAAAGGAAGAAGCACTTCTGTCAATAGTGCCCCTGTAACAAAGGGAATACTCATTTTATATTGATTAGCTCTTGTTAAATAATGTATTTCTTCTTCACAAGTGAAGACACTTTTGCCCAGTTGTTTATTGCAAGTCAGCCCAAATCAGAATGGCTCTAAGTAGGCAGGGAAATCAATACTGTAGCTGTAAATATGCTTGCAAATCCAATCACATTGCTTGCCATCAAATGGATTGCAGCTCCATTAAGCCAGAAGAGTGTGAAATTCAGTAGCTTGCTATATTCTTCAGCACCTTTCCGGAAAACAAAAACAACCTTGAGATGTTAAATTGAAACTCGCAGAAATAACGACTCTCCTGGTATATTTCCGATTTTGGTGCTCTTTTCAGAAACCAGAGGACTTTAGCAGAGGCATCCACTTGGGAGATACCAGCCTCGTGAGGTAGTCCAGACAAGATGAACACCCACAAGTACTAGCTCTAACTTTATTATAAGGTTACATGAACAGAATTTTGCAAGTCTGAAAGTACATCTCTCTCCCGTTACCTTTACAATCCAAGAAATGTCCCCATATCTTCTATGGGCTGAGCTGCCTGTTATCTGCCTGTTGTCTAATCAGCAATTTTTTCTCCTATCCCCCAAGATCATCCCCACATAAGAGGCATAGTGATTCAATGATGCTGGAGAAGGTCTGTACTCCAGTGGTGTGAGCCCTAGCATTGCCTAATGGAATGAGCTCCTGTCCCTTGCCTCAGCATCTGCCCACCCAGCAGCTCAAAAGCATGTTACATGCAAGTAGATAAATAGGTACCACTTCGGTAGGAAAAATGGTGCTTTGAGTGGCAATATGAATTCAACTGGTGCTGGACTTGTCCAAATGTGAATGTGAGGTTACATTGGTCGTGCAAAAATTGCCAATGTGCTGCAGAACACCATCAAGTCTTATGAGTGTGGACCCCTCTATAATGCACTCTGGATAATGCACAAACATGAACAGAATGGATTGGCAATCATTGGCAGCCAAACAACTACTTTTTAATAGCACCTTAATCTCCTGGCTAATGTAACATCGCCATATGCTAAATAAATACATTTGCACATACCATTACAGAATGGGAAGGAGGTTAAAAAAAACCTGAAAATGACAATTGTGTGGTTAAAGCCCTGTCTCTTTTGTGAGCAAGACTTTGATTGTATGGTTTCTGCCATCATCTTGAGTGACTCTTAAAGACACTCCTGGAGTTTAGGTATCCACCTCTAGATTTAAAGTGGATTTAAACTGGATCTATCTTCTCTGCTGTACTGAAGCTGGACAGATTCTTTCAGAGGATTTTCTATTCCCCCCCCCCCAAAGCTAGAGAATATTCACATTGCAAAACTGTTCTTCAGAGCAAGAGTAAACAAGAACGTGATCAGGAACGTTATTCTGAACAATAACCCACTCTTCTTTTTAGATTAATTTGTCTGATAGGAAGTCCTACCTGAATATCACAAGTTGCCTTTCCCATACTTTGGTAAGTGGAATCCAGCAGATCTTTCTTCAAGGATCAGATTTCTTTTCCCTTTTGATTTATAGAGTGGCAACCTCCAAAATTTAGGAGTGAATCAAGAATGGAAAGAAGTTGACTTCTTCTTCTTTTAAACTAAATTGAAGTGAAATAACAGATAATATGATTACTCTTCAGTGGAGAATTTAATCATTTTCCCTCCTGTCACATGAAATATTTTCATGTAGTAATGCATTCCGGGGCCTACATTGCACTGCAGAACTAAGCATGCAGTTCTGAGTCCTAACATTCCACAGCATTTCTGAAGCATTTCATTATTCATAAAGGAGTTGCAAGCTTTAGTCTGATTGTACAATGTTTTATTCACATCCATCAGAACTGTTTCTTTGCAAAATGGGGGTGGGGGGGATGAGAAATGGCTTTTTCTTTTGCCTTTCGGAGAATTGGAGTCTTTCTGTCTAATTATATAACTTGCAGTGTTTTCAAACATCCCAGCAATTGGTAGAGATGACTAAGTCATTGTTGTTGTTTTTTTTAAAAATATTGTTTTCTATTACTGATCTCTTTTCTCTTTATTCCCTTTCCCTCCTTCTCTTTTGAGTCTTGATAGGTTCCTCAAGAAACACAAAGAATTTCCATTGTGCAACTGGGAAATCAGGTTGCACAGCATAGGGCATTTTGCTGTAGTGGTTAGTGTATCAGGCTAGAAACTGGGAGATTGTGAGTTCTAGTCCCATTTTAGGTACAAAGCCAGCTGGGTGACTTTGGACAGTCACTTCCTCTCAGCCCTAGGAAGCAGACAGTGGCAAACCACTCTAAAAAAAAAACCTTGAAAGAAAACTGCAGGGACTTGTCCAGGCAGTCTCCGAGAATCAGATATGATTGAATGGAAATAATTTTTAAAAAATCAGGGCGGCACTCCAAACATCCAGACAACCACAAAGGGGAAATGAAGGGTTAGAGTATCTCATTGCTGCAACCTAGTGGAGATTGAGATTTTGGCAGCCCAGATCTGGGAATCCTAACCAAGCATTTGTGGTTTGGCTGTGCTGGATTCTCGGCACAGATTGCTTCCTCTAGACTCAAGCTTCATCTTTCCAAATGTATGGGTTGCAAAAACATAATTCCACTCTCCCAAACCTCCAGAACAAATAAACAAACAATTGTACAGGACTGCAGACTAGCGATCGGCTTCCTTTCTTGTTCAAGTTGACTCTGTGTTTTTAAGGCTTATTTCTTCTGACAAATAGTTGAGTGATACACCTTCCTTGGCTGAACTTCTTGATTGCCATTTGATTCTTATTTCTATAAATGCAGAAATGGATATTCTAGTTACCAATAATTTTTTATAGGTGTATCAACTGCTACACGTGAAGATGGCCATTCTTTCATATACTTATCATGTTGTGAGGTTATCTGCCATTGTTTCTTCAGCATTATTTCCATTTTTGTCCTAGGCACAAAGCCAGTTCTCTAATAATTTATGAAATGTCAGCATGCTTTTTATACAGGTAGTTCTTAATTTACAACCATTCATTTAGTGACTGTTCAAAGTTTCAATGACACTGAAAAAGTGATTTTATGCCCATTTTTCACACTTATGACCAGTGGTGGGATTCAAATATGTGAACAACTGGTTCTCTGTATGGATGCTCCTTCTGGAAGTCCATTCTTGGCCTGGGCAACAAAAAATTAGCTACCGGTTCTGCCGAAGTGGTGCGAACCGGCTGAATCCCACCACTGCTTATGACCATTGCAGCATTCCCATGGTCAAATGATCAAAATTCAGATGCTTGGCAACTGACTCCTTTTTATGTCAGATGCAGTGTCCCGAGCTCATGTGATTCCCTTTTGCGACCTGACAAACAAAGTCAATGGGGAAGCCAGATTCACTTAACATCCATGTTACTAACTTAACATTTGCAGTGATTCATTTAAAAACTGTAGCAAGAAAGATTGTAAAATGGGGCAAGACCCACTTAAAAACTGACTGGCTTAGCAACAGAAATTTTGGGCTCAATTATCTGTTTTATCCTGAATGTCATGGAATGGATTGCTGGAGGTCAAAGCAGAGTATAACAGATGGAGTTGTCATCTTCTCCATTAAATAATTCAGGTATCAAGAAAAGACAGTTAGCTATCCTACGCCAGCTCATAAAATTGTTCAGGATAACAACTAGGTAAGGTGGAGGCAATACCGCTGTATTAAAAGAAACACGGACAGGAAACATGGCCAGATAAGCTAATTCTATTATTATTATTTTTGTAAAATTTCAAGAACAGAATCATGCAAGTTTGAAAGTACAATTCTCCAGCTATCACCTTTACAGTCCAATAATTTGAGGAAGTTTTCCCCAAAGCCTCTTGGTCTACCCACTCTGCAGCTTTTAGCTATGCTCCCTTCTATCTCACTATTCTATAGGCAGCATCTCGTTGTCCAATCTCCCAAAGCCATTACATCAAATGAACAAAACATAAGCATCTTTTTTCTCTATAGGTCATCCCCATTGTTTCTCCAGCTGTTCTAGGAAATAGGATTGGGCTATTTAATCTCATGCTTCTTTTTCTTTGCTTGTCTGTGCTGCTCAATGCAAAAACTTTCATGCTGTTTATTTTCTGTTTTGCAGGGGTTCCTGTGATGCAGTTATCTGCAATCCAGTGAAACTCCAGAGCAACAGATTGCAAATGGAATATCATAGATTTGTAACAGGGCAGATCAGAGCTATCTGTCCTGCTTTGGTTTAGATAATCCTTGTTTTAAAATAATTTGTTTAGAGACTGCTCAAAGTTAAAACAGAACTGAGAAAAAAAATGACTTCTGACCAGTCTTTGCACTTATAACCATTGCAGCATCTTCATGGTCATGCAATCAAACTTTGGTCACTTGGGAACCAACATATATTTACAATGGATGCCCCATCCAGGCTTATGTGATTGCCATTTGTGACCTTCCCAGCCAGCTTCTAAGAAGCAAAGTCAATGGTTGAAGCCATATTCACTTAATAATAGCATGATTCACTTAAGACCTGCAGTGATTCTCTTAACAACAGTGGCAAAAAGGTCATAAAATTGGATGCAGCTCACTTAACAGCTGCCTTGCTTAGCAATAGAAATTCTGTTCCAATTGTGATGATAAGCTAAGGACTACATGTAATTTTTTCAATTTTCCCATCATGTATTAAAATTCAGGCTTTGCCCAAATCTACAGCACAGCCTTAATCCACTCCTCCCAGTCTTTCTTCTCTGTTTTATAAGAGATTAGTATATTCACAGACAATTAAGACATTCATAATAAATATGTTTTTATGGATCAGCTTGACTTATCACAATATAGCACCACAAAAGAAGCCAGGAAAGCTTTTTTAATGTCCTGTGGATAACTGAAAACTATGTCAGGTCAAAATAACAATTTCAGACACCTTCCATCTATTTCCAGCAATGGAAGGATATTGGTTTCAGCAGACTGCTGGGGTGGCTTGAATCCATCTCAGCTCTGGCATGGCAGGCGTGTTTATGATAGCATTATCAGCTAGGGCTTTTCCTGATATCACTGACCAGTAAGCGGATGCAAAGCTAAGCTTTCAGGCTCCAAGTTCCACAGTTGATAAATGACTTTGCTATTTGATTTCTAAACACAGTTGCTTCCATGCTGGAGAAATTCCTTCTTTCAAAGAGGTGACAGTACTGGCGGTGTAATCTTGTCTAAACAAGGTTACGGTTTGGAGTATTTCATCTACTGACATCATAGGGCACCTTCCCCACACCTCTGTTTGGCCACATCATTATAGTGATAAATGTTGGAAGGATGGATAAGTTGAAGGAAAGTAGGAATGTGTTTTGCAAACATGAAAAGCAATCTATCATTTTTCTAAAAAAATAATAATAGGTGGAAATGAATAGGAATATTCTTATGCTTAAAATACAAAGTATTTACCTTAGGACTTAGGATATTGGTTCTAAGAAGACCAGAGAATTAGATCCATGGCTACCAAACATGCTTTTTCCAAAAGGCAACTGGACCCTCCTCCTCCTCCTCCTCCGTCTCCTCCTCCTCCTCCTCCCTTTGAAGCTTCCCGGAGCAAAATGTTTTCAAAGGAAAACAAACAAACAGGAAATTCTATTGGCCTTTTAGATAAAGCACCTTTGGACAACCATGACCTAGATCAGGGGTAGGCAACCTTGGCTCTTTTATGACTCGTGGACTTCAACTCCCAGAATTCCTGAGCCAGCCATGCTGAGGGGAAAGGGAGAGGTTTCCAAGCTGAGCCATGCTGGCTCAGGAATTCTGGGAGTTGAAGTCCACGAGTCATAAAAGAGCCAAGGTTGCCTACCCCTGACCTAGATGATTGAGAGTCTACATAGACATAGACACAATCTGGAAGATTGTGGGAAATAATAGCAGCATCTATTTGACAACTTGATATCTCAGAGTTGATCAGCATTCATCAGAATGTTTTTTTCCTAAGATGTCCAGTAGGATTTGTATTCCGGTAATCAGTTTTCACATGGAAAGCACTGTAGTTCAGAGCAGCATCCATGCTTTGAATGGGGAGCATTAGACTTAATACATGGAAAGGTTGCCTGAAATCCAAGAGAATCTGTAGCAGAGTCAACCATACTGAGTGACGGGACCTATAGTCTAACCCAGTATAAAATAGCTTCATATATTTTTCGGGTATAGGAGATTGCCCAGCGCAAGTCGAGAATCTTCACAACTAGATTCTACCTTGAACATCAATCAATCTACATGGCTATTTCCAGTGCTTCTTTTGTCATAGAATGCCCCCGAACGGAGTCCCGGCACCTTTTTCCGATAGATTTTCAGGTTTTAAAAGTAACTTTTGAAAATTTGATGTTTGGTCCATGTGGACTTGAATCATCCTGTCGAACGTAGCAGGTCGGCGGCAAAATCATTAAAATGGGCTGCTTGTGTGTCAGGTCCGATGGATGTGTACTTCGTCTGCGCTGGTTGCGATGATGCTGCTTGGCTTGTGGCGCTGCTCGGCTTGTGACTGGTCGTGTGGTTGCACGCTGAGTGCTTACTGCAGGTGGTGACCGTTATGTTTCGTTACACAACTGACGTGTGTGGGTGTGTGTAAAGTGATTGACTACGTGCGAAAGGTATATAATTTGTTTATTTTAAAAAATAGTTGGTGAATTGAAAATCTTTTTTTTTTATTTTTAGTGTAAAAGTGTGACCCCAAATTTAAAAATGAAAAAAAAAATTACTAATTACTTCTCAACCACTGGTGCTGCTAAGAACTGAATATATAATTTTTTAAATAAAAGATTAACAAGATGTGAGTTCTTACAAAAAAGCACTGGCTATTTCAATAGAATAGACTAGGACAGGGGTAGGCAACCTTGGCTCTTTTATGACTCGTGAACTTCAATTTCCAGAATTCCTGAGCCAGCATGGCTCAACTTGGAAACCTCTCCCTTCCTCTCAGCATGGCTGGCTCAGGAATTCTGGGAGTTGAAGTCCACGAGACATAAAAGAGCCAAGGTTGAAAGATGATAAAACTTTATTGTTTGGGATGAGGAACTACAGGTAGTTCTCGGCTTACAATCACAGTTGAGCCCAAATTTCCGCTACTAAGCGAGACAGCTGTTAAGTGAATTTTGCCCCATTTTACAATCTTTTTCACCATAGTTATTAAGTGAATTACTGCAGTTGTGAAGTTAGTGACACGGTTGTTAAGTGAATCTGGCTTCCCCATTGACTTTGCTTGTCAGAAGGTTGCAAAAGGGGATCACATGACCCGCGCAATTGTCATAAATATGAGTCTGTTGCCAAGCACCTGAATCACCTGACCACGGGGATTTTGCAATGATCCTAATTGTGAAAAACAGTCATAAGTCATTTTTTTTTCCAAATGCTGTTGTAACTTTGAATAGTCACTGAATTAACTGTTGTAAGTCGAGGATTACCTGTATTTTTTTAACACATCATTTTTGTTAAAGATTTTCCACAGAATAAAAATGATTCAAAGTTTAAGTTAAATATACATAAATAGAAAAGAATAACAGAAAAGCAAAAAAGAAATTAAAAAAGAGATAGAAAAGAATAATAAAGAACTGGCTTCTGATTTTCTTAACAGCAATTATAAGTACATTTATATTTTAGCTCTCTCTCTAAAGTTCCATTGAATTTACCTTCTTTTTCTAGTTTACCCTTTCTAATCGTCAAATCCATAAACCTTTGGTTCATTTTTGTTGTTGTTGTTGCAAAAAGTCCTTAAGGGATTTCCAGTCCCTAATTAATGCAGTGGTTGATTTTTCTCTATGCAAACGGGGATGAGGAAATACTGTTTGAGAGGTATCTCTGTGCGTCCACACACTGAACACTTTGGTTTCTAGTAATTTCTCAGGTTTTGAAGGGGGGGGGATTATGTGGAGCTCTCAAATTAAGATTTACTAGCAGATGATGCTGTCACCTTCTTGCTACTTGTCTAGCTGCCATTGTCAGCCCATTTCTCTTGGGAAATGAAGCAGATGCAAAGGATGGTTGACAGTTTCCCAGCAGAAGTGAACTGTTCTCTTGACAAGGCTCTGCCTCTGTCAAATAAATATGGACATGTGAAAGTTGAAAGTATCTGGCATGTAAATAATAGGCAATTGCAAAATTTCATTGCTTTTCACTCAGCAAGTAAAAGAATGCCATTCGTTCTTTTGGGGATGTTTGTAAAGTGCAATTAAGATTAAACCCAGAACATGATTGATTTGTTTTTTTTTAACACGATTGCCCAGAGTAAGTGGATCCCATGCTATTGCAAAAAAAAAAAAAGGAATTGTCTTATGAGGAAGACTTAATTATCAATATTCACTAAGTATTGGTGATGTTTTATTTAAAGGTAGGATTCAGTAATTCTGGATATAAATATGTATGAATGTAATGTATGTATGTATGCATGTAATCTACAGGAACATCAAGGGGAAAACATTGTGTTGTGGCGTTATCTGAATTCCAAAAGGAAATTCAGGGTCAGCACTGTAATGTATACACAAAATATTGCATAATCAGCTTTTGGGAATGTATGTGTTTTATCACCCAGCCATTCAATTTATCCTTGTAACCTTGCATGAAAACAAAAGCTAAAAGATAAGAAACTGAAAGGGACACTTGGTCATAATGAGTTCACTACATTAACATTTAAAATTACCTACAGTTTAAACACTGATTTTTTTCATCGTTTATAAAATATTTTAAAACACATGATATTTTTTAAAGATTTGTTTACATCAGGAGAGTAACTCCATTCTGGGGCTGAGGGCTAAAATTTGCCTTGGGTTGTCAGGTCTTGGGCCATGCTCCCCAAAGTAGGCAGAGGTAAAACAAGAACTAAATTTGATTTAATTAATACCATATTCAGTACATATAATTAATATGATTACTATTAGTATGCTGCTGAATCTTTGTCCTCATTGCAAAGTTTCAATTTTGATAGGATCTTTAGGAGGACTCCCAACCATTTGGCAAATGTCAACTTTGAGAAACAATGGTCTAAGAGCAAAGCAAGAATTCTATCACGAAATTTTGCTGCATTCTGTTTGCATACAATTTCCCTAATTTGTACGCAAACAGAGTTTATTATATAATTTCCCTCAGAGCAAACTATTGTCAATGAAACTTTCCAAAACATGCATTTTAAAATATATCTGCCTTTATTATATCTGTAGATAAACAGAATATACACAGAGATAGTCCTCAAGGTTATGTGAACATTTGATCTGAAGATTTGACTAGAGGACGGCTCCATCAGGTAATGAAACTAAATCTTCAAACTGAATTTCTGAATTGACTTGATGTATCCAGCCAGAGGCCCTTCAGTTCAACCAGTAGGTTTATTATTTATTTATTTATTTAAAATTTATTTGCTACCCATTTCACCATGGGGCTATTCTGGGTGGTTTACAGCAATACAATGGGAGAAAAAAAATCATTAAAAATGTAAATGTAACAATAACAAAGAAAAAACAATAAAAATAAACAATGGAAGTACAACAATATGAAATTAAAGAAGATGGGTGAAGAGGAAGCAGGAAACAGGAAGTGAGGGTGGCCAGCTAATTAGTCCAGTAGACCTTCCAGTAATGTACTCTCTTATTGGGTTCCCAGACTTACCAGGTGGGTCTTTAGGCCCTTGCAGAAGGATACAAGGATGGGGGCAAACCATGTTGAATCATGTTGCCTTGCCTCACTTCACCTCTCTTCATCTCATTAAATCAAATCAATTACTTGAATTGGCTCTTGAATGCCAGACACATGCATGCACGCACACATACACACACACACACACATGTTTTCTCCCAGATCTGAGGACGCTTATAAATTCCATGCTTTTCTACTCATTCTGCCTTGATAAAGTCTATCAGTAATTTAAACTTTCTCTAAGAGAAAGTTCTCATGGGGTTATTTTGTCCTCTCATCACTTATTCCTAAGAACAACCCAATCACGAGAGTTCTAGTAACATTGAACATGGGTGGACACAGAAGTACACCAAGGTTGTTGTAGGTCCTTTCAACTCGGATATTTCTCAGCAATCTGTAAAAGTGATGCTTAGTTGATATGAAAAGGTTGTTTTTTCCCCCTTAAAATATGCAATCAACTAGTCAAGAAGACAATGCTGGCTGGGTATTATGGAAGCTATAGTTCCAAGTTGGGGAAAGCTGGTTTACTCTTTGTATGACCTTTCTCCTATCTTTGTTCCTATCAATTTTTTTATTTGGGCTTCTATGTTAAGGCAGATGCTGTAATGACTTTCCATAAGCTGTTTTGTCAGAAATGCCACAACAAATTCTATGGAGAGGAGGAATCGGTCTTTTGCATTTTTCTATTATGATTCCAAGAACCCCTTGATTAGCCTTTCTGTGGTAACTGTGAATTACTAACATGAGGCATATTTGATCCCTTCCAACTTTGCTGTCAGAAACTGTATTTAAAGCTGTCATGCCTTTAGACTCGCTTTTTCCACCATGGAATACCCCAAATGCCATATCCAGAATTTAAAATGGCTAATTATTTTAATGCTAAAAGCATAGAATGTCCCCAGCTTACTCATTAAAGAGTATTCACCTCCACCTGGTTTTGATAAAGTCAGTATTTCTCTCAGAAGTGTACAATAAACACCACATTTATAGTGAGTTCAGTTATTAATGCCACCCACTGCTGTTATTAAATATCTTTGACGTTTGTAGTCTGGCATTTATTTAAATATCAGTATAAGCCTGACAGCTTTGCTTAATTGCATATTGATAAATAACAAAACAATAACAACTCTGCAATGCTCATCATTAATATAGAAATCAGATTTAAACCAAGCAAGTTTCAGGTGTGAGATTTTCTTTAAAAATCTTCTTTAAATACAGTAAAATAAAATCCAAACATTCATGTAACCCGGCTGAATAATTTATTATTTAACACTATCAAACAGCTAAAATAAATTTCCATATCTGCTGTAATGTCTTTCATTCTTCGATTGAGGGGTATTTTAAACTCATCAGATATCCCCAGTTTACATGAAGTATTTGATATTTGACATCAGAAGGGTTAGGTTTTTAATATTTTAAAATTGATATATTTATTAGTTTGTTAGTTATCCAGTTTTGAGGCTGCCCAACCCCTTAGTAACTTTGGCCATTTACAGTTAAATAAGAACAATAAAAAAGTTTTGGCTGACTGAGAGAACAATACATCTTATCATAAGGTAAATATAATATTTGATCAATGCTTGAGACTTTATTAAATAATATTTCAAGAGTTAATGAATTGTGTGGACATAGAACTCTATGCTCTGCTCAGGCAATAGTTTGAAGAACAGATTATTTCTAGTGAAGACCTAGAAACCAGGAGACTGTGAGTTCTAGTCCAGACTTAGGAATGAAAGCCAACTGGATAAGTTTGTGCCAATCACCAGGAGACTTTGAGTTCTAGTCCCGCCTTGGGCATAAAAGTGGCTGGGTGACTTTGGGCTAGTCATTTTCTCTCAGCCCAATCTACCCTCCTTGTGGTGGTGAAAATAGAAAGAGGAAGGAATATTATGTACTTTGCTGCCTTGAGTAATTTATAAAATAATAAAGGCAGAATAAAAAACTAATAAATTAACCCAAATAAATATGGATGTACAATCAATGAGATAGATTTGGTTGTTCTGATTCCTTCTTCCTGCCTGCTTGCTTGCTTTTCTCCACCTTCTCTTCCTCCTTTGCATGGATATTTTCTCTAAGAGTCAAACCACCAGATTTCTAAATCAGTTTCAGTATGACAAACTATCTTCTCACCAATACCAAGGGTGTGGCCATTTGATGGAACCGGTTGGGATCTGTGGTTGGCTTGGGACTTCTTTGACTTGCACATTAAGGAAATATGTGAGGGAGCTGTGCTACAACAGACTTTCAGAAAATGGTTTGGAAACCAGATGGAAACAATTAACATGGTGACAGAGAGAGAATTCACAGATAAAGTTTAAAGCAGCTAGGTAGTGATTCAAAAGCATAACAAAGATGGAAACAGCAAAAAGGGGCATTAAATCCAGATATTTAGCAGGCTTGTTTGCTTTGGAACATCCCAGACTGACCTTTTCTTGGTAGCAAATCTCTTGACATCTTGAATGTGAAGGAAGAACAATTTGCAGCATAGAAAGAGTGAATTGTGATGCATTTTTATTATCTCTGTGAGAGATGGAACAAATCTCTGCTAGGAGAAAAAATATCTAGGAAGAAGTCATCTCAGGGATATAAACACACAGAAAAAAGAATATTCCTCTTTTATCTATCCACACTTTGGTGTAAATCCACCCTGTTTTGTGTTTTACAAGAACATTGTAGAGATGTCTTACAACACATATCCTTGACCTACCCTGCCATTAGGTATAATGAGACAATCATTTTATAGTCAGATGCTGGGAGATGGAACAAAAGTGAGGAAGGAGATAGCTGAGTCCTGCATTTTCTAAAAAATAAAAATCTTCAGGTGTAGTTGAGATAATGTCCTATCACCAGTGTCCAAGAAAGCTTTGAATATTGATTCAATTAAGCCTTATACATGGAATGGAATACCATTTTTTTTCTTTGTAAGTAGCCAAATCATTGAGTTGGATGGGACCTCTGAGTTCATCTCATCCAAAATACTTTAGCCCATACTCTACTCAGTAGAGCATGTGCTAAAGTATTTTGCATGTATAACTATCCAAACTCTCCTTCAAGACCTTCATTGAAGGAGGCCATACCACTTCATGAGCCTATTCTACTGGTGAAAATTCTTACCATCAGGAAATTTCTCCTAATAATTAAGCTGAATCTTTTTTGTAGTTTCAACAATTGTTTAATCATGAACTCCAAAGTGACCGAAAATACATCCATTCCATCCAGTAGATGATGCTTCCTCTCAGTCTTCTTTTTCTGCATTCCTCATAGGACTTGGTTTTCTCACCATCTTAGTAGCTGCTCACTGAATTTGGCCCAGTTTGTTGATGATCCTTTCAGACCACCGTGCCCATAACAGTGCCTATTATTCAAGTGGGACCTGATGGAGACAGTGCAAATTATACAATTACTTCCTGTGATCTGAATCCTGTGATCCTGTTAATATGTCCAATAATAGTGTTTGCCTCACTTTGCTATTCATATTCAATTTATTTAAAACACCAGAATTTTTTTCACACCGTCAACCTTATGTTTGTGTCTTTCATTTTGTTTCCACAGATGTAATATTTCTCTCTAGTAAAAAATATTTTGTTCATTTTAGCCCACTGATTACCCCACTCCAGACTTAACAGCTGTTAATAAGAAAGACAAAAATGCTTGGATGACATGACAGTACCTGAAGAGAACAGAACAGAAAAGAACTGGAAGAAATCACAAAATACAACACCCTGCAAATAGAAATAGAATTGCTGTGGCAAAAGAAAGCACAGATAGTACCAATAGAAATAGGATACTTTGGGTGCAGTCCCAAAATAACTGGAGCACCACATGAAGACCATTTGCCTAGAATCACCACCAGTCAATTGGGGAAGGAAGCATCATTGGAACAGTTTACATTCTGCAGTGTTTTGATTAACACCATCAAACAAAACATTTCCTTATACTAGGTACTTGATAGGTGGATAAAAATGCCAAATCCAGTCTAAACATCTGAACGAATGAGTGACAAACCATAATAAGGGACTTTACTTGGAACAGCTTACATTCTGCGACAATATCTTTAGCATCATTAAACAACATCTGTCTATCTCTTTGATTTGTGAATTGGCTAAGGCCATTTACACAATGAGATGCATAAATCTGATAAACAAACAAATAAGTAAATAAATCACAGTTCCTTGGGAAGGACTCGATAGATCAGTAAAAATGCCACATCCAGTCTAAAAATATTGTCTGAAATGATATAAGTTCTTGTCTGAAATGATACAGGTTCCCCTTCCAATTCTATTCTATTCTATTCTATTCTATTCTATTCTATTCTATTCTATTCTATTCTATTCTATTATCTGGATGCCTGTGTGATCAACCATAGTAGTAGTGATAATAGCGATAATAATTGACAAAATCACCACCAGTCAATTGCAAAAGGCTGTTTTTACTTGGAATAGCTTACATCCTGTGATGACATCTTTAATACAACCAGACCACATCTGCTTATCCCAGTCCTTCTAAATATAAAAATTCCAAATCCAGTCTAAACATCTGGCTGACTAGCTGACCAATCATAATATTTTTTATTAAACTTCTATGGCACTCAATGATTCTTAATGACTTTAGGTGGTTTGCAACAGCCTAATGAATTACAATAACATCAATAAAAGGTAAAATTTAGGATAGTTAAAAAACCATGGTAAATTTTCTACGAGTTGATTACAATAACAGTTCATTAACCGAGAGTTTTAGAATTTTAATCTTATCTTTTTATCATTGTTGTTCTTCCTGTTAATTATTTTGTTATTAATATAGTATATAAATGACTGGTTAACAACTTGCAAATAGAATTAATAGTTTAGCAGTTCAAAATTTGTTGGGCCTTTTTGGCAAAGGGGTGGGAAATATATTAATTGTAATATATTAATCAGCATTCAACTAGGATGGACAATATGGTATATATGTTAATCTTTTTAATGTACTTTTTTATTTTTTAATGTCTTGCCTGTTTTGTTTTTTATTTGTTTCTTTAAAAATGTGTTTTATATTTTAAGTTTAGTTAAAATAGATTTTAACTAATCTATTTTAAATAGAAATAGATTAAAAAGAAATAGAAGATAAAAGATGGCAAATGCGACTGACCAGATACAATAAACCAATGGGATTTCATTCTCCTTTGCCAAGTCTAGTTTAAGAAAAGTAGGACGAGGGATGACATGATAGCAGTGTTCCAATATCTCAGGGGTTGCCACAAAGAAGAGGGAGTCAAGCTATTCTCCAAAGCACCTGAAGGCAGGACAAGAAGGAATGGATGGAAACTAATCAAAGAGAGATGCAACCTAGAACGAAGGAGTAATTTCCTGACAGTCAGAAAAATTAATCAGTGGAACAACCTGCCTCCAGGTTGTGGGTGTTCCAACATCAGAGGTTTTTAAGAAAAGATTGGACAACCATTTGTCTGAAATGGAATAGGGTTTCCTACTTGAGCAGGGGGTTGGATAGAAGACCTCCTAGGTCCCTTCCAACTCTGTTATTCTCTTATTCTGATTTAAGACTTCATGGTTCTTCTAGCAAAATAGACCTAGAGATCTAGGTCTCTGGGGAACCTCAGAGGGCAGATACTGCTACAAAGAATAGGCTGCTTAATAATCTTCATGAGAACCTTGCCCAACAAAGATCAAGTTTATAGATTTGGAATTGTCCTCCTGGATCCTTCTCCTTCCCTTTTTTGAAGGTAGGGACATTTTCAATCCTCTGTTCTTCTTGGATCATGCTAATACTCTGGGAGTTCTCTGAAATTACGTTTAGCAATTCTCTGATTGCTTCAGCTAGTTTCTCCATTTCTCTATGATATGATTCTTCTGGCTCTGGAGATTTGAATTTATTTATGTTAGGTAAGTGTTTTCTAAAGCTCTTCATGTCTAACCTGAGCTTCAGTTCTTCCTTCTACTAAGACTACTAAGCAATGGCCAGTTGGGGCTTCCTTTCCCTTCTGAGAAAAGACAGACATAAAATATAAGTTAAGATATTCTGTCTTCTTGTTATCACCTGTTATCAATTCACCCTCTTCTCTTTCAACTGACCTACAACCTCTTTATTTTTCCTTTCTTCCAGATATACTTTACAAAGCCTTTTTTTTTGTTGTGGTGATGGTAACAAGTCATCTCTAATCCCTATTTTGACTGTCAGTAAACAATTTTTCTCAGTACAGTTTCAAGTGATACTTTAGAAAGCAGATTTATAGCTGAATCTTACTGTATTTGAACTTTACAAAATTTATCTACAGTGAATTTGCCTGGGGGGCATGAAAATTTGTGCAGGATTTTTTGATTCCAGCATGCATTAAAGCACTTTTTTTCCCCTGTGCATTTGTCAACAGCTAAAATGGGACTTGAGCCTCCTAGGATCAGAGAATCCATCAGAGGGAGGGAAAGAGTAGTTACAAAAATAAAACGTCCCTACAACAATTGCCTACCATGACATTTTTGATGCCCCTGCCTGGTTAAGAAAGTACACAGCCAACAGGGCTTGTGACAAATCACAAATGTTTGCCAAGGGAAGCATACCTCATGCCATTATGTTAGACTGAAACAACAGCTCACTCATTGCCACAACAATGTACTTTCTATTGTATAAAGACATATCTTCTAATAATGTTATTAGGTGATAGTGACATATTTATGCATTTTTGCCTGTATTGTCTTGATTTAGCTAATGGAGATAAATGGACTTTTAACAAATTTTAAATATTACATTTCTTTTTGGTGTATCCTGGAAGTCTTTTATTTCAGGCCAAAACACACAGACACAAATACAATTGATGGAAGTTAGTAGACCAAGCTCCTTTCATTTGTTTAAAACCGAAAATCAGAAATGGTTTTAAGAAAAAGTACTCATTTAGCTTCCTTTCTGCAGCCTCAGGTCATGTCCTGCATACATTTACCTCCTTGAAGCAGAATACTGAAGCAGCCTTGAATTTCTATAAGTTATCGATTGAATATATTAAAAAAATATAAAAGTAACAAAAGTCTATGCAGAACTCATGATAACATTTGGCATTCATGTCAGATCCATATTTCATTTCACTCTGGAGCTGTGCAAGGATAAAAATGGTTTTGATGTGCATTTGCAACCAATTCATAATAGGAAGGTGTAACTTCTCAAGCATAGATTTACATTCCAATGATAGTGACAGTGTGATATTTTGAAGAATGGACTGTTTGGATCATTTCATACTTAGGTTCTCTCTTACCCTTTCATTAAATGGCATGGATTTAATTTAAAGTATGATGCTGGGGCACCCACAGAGACAGCAAGATGAAGAATAGCATGAAACAAATGTAGCACTGTCCCTCACACAGAAGTCATCTTGATGGTGGCATCTCATTTATGGATCTCTCTCCATAAATGGGGGTGGGGAACATAATCTAACAATGGATAAGCACTGAAAATATCCTTATCCTCTTGGACATATTTTTACTTGTTTTATTAAATTTATTAAATTTATTGGCTGCCCATATTATCACAGGCTAACATATGAAGAATCACAGCTGTCTAAGGACCAACCAGTCTTCACATATAATGAAGACTAGGGGTGACATGGTAGCAGTATTCCAATATCTACAGTAAGGGGCTGCCACAAAAAAGAGTGGGTCAGCCTATTCTCCAAAGCATCCAAAGGCAGGACAAGAAGCAATAGATGGAAACTAATCAAGGAGAAATCAACTAGAATTAAGGAGAAATTTCCTGACAGATCGATTAATCGATGGAATGACATGCCTACAGAAGTTGTGAATGCTCCAACGCTGAGGGTTTTTAAGAAGAGACTGGACAACCATTTGTCTGAAATGGTATAGGGTTTCCTTCTTGAGCAGAGGGTTGGACTAGAAGACTTCCAAGGTCCCTTCCAGCTCTATTCTGATTGATTAATACATACACATAGTGAGATCGTGTATTTATTCTGTTACAATTTCTTGATAATTAATATGACGTAGCCTTGATTTTTTGAGTTTTTAAATAGTTAATTGTTGCATGCTAAATTTATATTTTTTGCTGTATTGCCAGTGATTTTATTTGGAATGTTTTCTTTATATGATTTTTGTTTTCTTTGGGAGTATTTATTAAAATACAGAAACTCTAAAGTACTCTGAGTCATAAGAGGAAAAAGCAGAAGCTTCTTTCGCAAGAGAAGAAAACTTTGAAACACAGTATGAACGTAAGACTCTCCAGCAGATTCCTATTTCAGCCATGCAATATGGTTAAGAAATTGGCAATGAATCCACTGTTGGAAGACTTGAAAGTTAGGGCTTAGGATAGGATAGATTGTCATGGAGAAAATCTATGTGGCTGCTAAGAGTCAACACCAACTTGATGGCACATGATTAATCATCAAGATTGTTTAAAAGGGATGGACATTGGCATTGTAAAAATTTTGTAGTTACTTTAACCCAGATGACTTTGGTTTGTCCAACTCAGCCTTGTTTTGATTTCAAATTTCTGCATATGTCAGTACAATTTTGGGAAGAAATATTTTAATTAAGGATCTCAGCATGATATTCAGCTAAAACTTAGTATCTGTCATCTCATCAAGAGCTTATCTTGGGTATTATGCCTAGAGTATTGCAAAGAGGATAATTTTATGTAACTGGAAGAAACTTATTCTCCTGATTTTAAACAATGAGTCTATGATATTAATTTCTTATCTATTATTGAAAAGTTCTAAAAATGAGATGCAATATGTTGATGGATGGTCAAAATTAAATGATAAACTGAAAGATAAAATTAATTTATGATTATCTCTTGTTATCATATCGATCTTTTTCTGTTAATTGGTTTTCTAAATCACATTTGTTTGAATCACTGTAAAAAGTTTAGTTTTTCTTTTTCACAGTACACTTGCTGTTCTTTTTTTTGGGTGATTGGTTATGCTATTTTAAAATAAATAAATAAATGAACTGTGATGTTAAGTAGGAACTTCCTTGAAAAATAGGAAAAGCATCAACAGGCAATAATCTGTAAAATACAGCTCAGTGCACAGGTGAGGATAAGCATGGAAGCGTTTCAGATGGGATCATCCCCAGTTTTCTAAAAACTAAAAAGAGAGGAAAGAAGAAATACTCCAGTCTTGCAAGATTATGTTTAATGTAACTTTACAATAACAGTAATGCTCCTGATAGTATCCTTGTCTGGATTACCTTGAAGGATTAACAATAAATTTAACCTGTCCAATCATTCTAGACAGCATATAAGCATAAAAAGCCAAGTGTAAATAAAAAAAAATGAATTTTCAAGTAAATTTCAGTAATAGACACCATAATCAATTACTCACTGAGGACAAAAGCATCCAGAAATAAAATACCTTGAAGTTGACATAATAGCAGTGTTCCAATATTTGATGGACTGTCATAAAAAAAGGGGTCAACCTATTCTCCAAAGCATCTGAAGGCAGGACAAAAAGCAATGGATAAAAACTAATCAAGGAAATAACTAACCTGGAATTCAGGAGAAATTTCCTGACAGTGAGATACACAAATGTACATGAATACAGGGACTTTTCCATGCAGTTAACAGAATAACAGAGTTGCAAGACACCTTGGAATCCTTCTAGTCCAACCCCCTGTTTAAGCAGGATACCATTTCAGGCAAATGGCTGTCCAATCTCTTAAAAATCTCCAATGATAGAGCTCCCACAATTTCTGAAGGCAAGCAGTTCCACTGATTAATTGTTGATTGCCAGAAATCAACACCAACTCAAGAGTACCATAAATAAATAATAAAATTTATGATTAATTTCTAACAATAGAAAGTTATTTTGAAAATACTTACTTTTTTTAGGTAAAAGCATGTAAGAAGTAACACTGTAGCTAATTAACTGATGCTTCTTTAAAATTACCAAATAGTAGCTTTTCCCTATAAGAAGCTAGTATAGGGAAAGCTAAGCCAAGCTATTTCTTCCCCTGTGTACAATATTTATTGGTAGGTTCACACTAGTTCCACTCTGCCAGCTTATTGTCTGAACTAATCAGATCGTATATTTATCCAGCAGTGCTTGGAATGCCCTACGCTTGAAGGAAGAGCACTCTGGAATTGTTTGTTTCTCAGCTCTTTGCTTTTTTCCATGGCTAATGTACCAGCAAGATAAGAGAAGTTAGCACAAATATTTACCTTAACCATTTTCAGTCCCTCAGAATCAAATGTCAAATTCCATGAAGCAAAACCTACACAAACCTACAGTGTTACTTACCTACCCATATACAATATCAACATACAAACTAAATTGGGTTGCTATTAAAAAAATATGCATTGTTTGCTTTTTGTGATGATGGCTCTAAACTGCAAGCTACCCAGGGCTGATATAATTTTTCCCACTGTATTATTTTTCATCCAAGGATGCCACTCCCTAAGTAGATGGGTATTGGGAAATTAATTGTACTGGAGTAACTTTCAGAATTATAGATTACCCAATTAATTTGGCTGCCTAGAATCAAACCTTCGAGATTTTAGATGTCCCTTCTTCCCTTGAAAAGGGGCCTGGCTCCGTAACCAGGAAAGCAATGCTGGTCTGGTTTTTGAAAATCACATTAAGAACAGGCATCTCTCTTTGTGTGAATGTGTAAGTATGAAATCTGCAAGTATGAAATCAAACTTGCACATAGGCACTCTAGGCTCTTTCCAATTAGAAAAATCAGAGAAAGTGGAATAAAAGCTATAATTGTCCTGGTAATGATAATCCTCCTCAATGGCCTTGCCTTCTGTTTATTAGTTGCCTTTATGACAGAAATGCATGGGAGATTATTTCGTTATTTGCTTTCCTTCTCACAAAGGTTATTACAAATCCAGAGTTCTTCTTTTTACAGCACCTTAAATGAGTTCGCTCTCCCCTTGTGGTCCTCATTTCAAGGCCCCACAAAATTATAGCCCATTTAGGTCCATCAAGAAGACATAGCCAGTCTATTTCCCCTCCCCAAAGAGCCTTAATGAGGTCAAGATACCATAATCGCCCTTTTGCCCTGCCTTTCCAAAGGCATTGCAAATTGCAGCCATTAGTGGTCACAAGGAGAGTAATGTCAGGAAGAGGGGCACATTTGATCATCATTTTTGTTCAGGGGAAAGAAAATGCATTTCTTGCTCCTCCACCCCAGAAGATGCAAAATTTGAAATAATTACCAGCATTGATAGTCAGTGCACATTTTGCTTTATAAAGAGAAGGCAAGAAAAGATATCTCAGTGATAAAAAAGCTTTAGCTTCCAAATAAATTGAAAGAGGATGTACACAAACACAGAGAGAGAGAGAGAGAGAGAGAGAGAGAGAGAGAGAGAGAGAGAGAGAGAGAGAGAGGAATGGGAGAGAGAGAGAGAGAGAGAGAGAGAGAGAGAGAGAGAGAGAATTTGACTTGATCTAAATATTTATTTAACTTACAAGTGCTTAGGAAATCTGATCTTGCAAAATTATTATTTGGTCTTCCAATATAATTTGAATATCAGAACATAATTGTTCATGGGATTCCATGTGTTTTCAAAAGTGCTACATTGCTATCAAGTGTAAAATATGAAAAACAAGTTTAAAGTAACACATTATTTATTTATTTAAGTCCATTGAATATGTGTTCACGTGTGTATGTGTGAATATAAGTCTTCCTATGGTCTTGCAAAGCCCTTGGAAAACGATTTGGTGAGTAGCCCTCTGACAGAGTTTTAACTATTGATGGATAGAAAGCAGCATGATTTTAAAAGATATGTACTTATTTAATTTTTATGACTTCGAATAGTTCTTCAAAAGAGTTAGTGATGTCCAGGAACACCAAATGAGATTGCAAGTATAGCCAAAGATCACATATAATAACTGTAAGAACAGTTCAGTCCATCAAAGTGGGTCACTCCATATTATCCATGTGGATGAGTCTACGTTTAGGTGAATATCATTTGATGCATGATTCATGAGTTTCTGACCTCAAAATAGTAGGATACTATGTTGTTAGTTTTCAGCAATTATGGAACTTAAAACCTGGAAAAGGGACTCCGAGAAACATTTTGTCCAACCCTGATTGGGTCAATTAGTGTTACCTGAGTTTGACAACAGCTTTTGAGGTAAACATTTACCCCAAGCCTACTTACTTAATCTCTTCACCTAGAAATCAAATAATTGTGGAATTTGGTGAGGCCATTTAGCTAATTGAGTCCATTTCCCTGCTCAGTCCAGGAATCCACATCAGCCAAGTTTCAACTTGAATAGATCCATTGAAGGGACATCCTCCTTCATTGGTTTCACTGTATAATTGCTCTAATTATTGGGATTCTGCCCCTCTCCTCAATATTGGATGCTAGAAGTTGGAACATACCAATTAGGGCCATCATATCTGGTCTGCAGAAATCAAAGTAGCCACTAGATGACAGGATTTTTTTTTTTTTTTTTTAAATTGCATTTTATGCTGCCCAGTAGTGGTTATTTGAATTTGTTTTATCTACCTATCGGTAGATCTAAGTTCAGCATCTTCCCAAAATTATGGTTCTCAGAATGTTTGCTGAAGGTGAATGTGAATGGGAGCATGTAGAGTTTCATGCCTCTGAAGATGGGAACATTATCTGTGAGTGAATATCCCAAACATAGAAAACTTCTGTTAGAAGTGCTGAGCTGCTAAATTTTGGACTTGTGAAGAATCTGTCTCTGATTACCAAGAGAGATTTTTTTTGCTCTCCATTCTCCCTGCGCCTCTGGTGCACTATATTTGTCCTCACATTATCTATATTTCTTTAAAGTCTGTTGGGTGTAAGCTCCAACAACAATAAACAACTCTGCCTGACAAACACCAGACAGCATTATGAACAAAAACTGAATTGGTTAGTGGGACACAGTGATAAGTCAGGCATGAGTACAATGCAGACTGATTAGAAAGAATTTCTCAATTCATAATACAATGAGTTCACTGAAGCACAGTCCCCCCTTGGTCTCAGTGACAGCCATCCATCATGTTTTTCTAATTAAAACATGGGTGTCAACCTATTCTCCAAAGCACCAGAAGGCAAGACAAGAAGGAATGGATGGAAACTAATCAAAGAGAAAAGCAACCTAGAAAGAAAGAACAATTAACCACTGGAATGGTTTGACTGCAGAAGTCATGGGTACTCCATCACTGGAGGTTTTTAAGAAGAGGTTGGACAACCATTTGTCTGAAACAGCATAAGGTTTCCTGCCTGAGCAGAGGTTGGACTAGAAGACCTCCAAGGTCCCTTCCAACTCTGTTATTTTGTTCTGTTATTCTGTCAAAAAAAAAAAAGCTTATGATGATGGTGAGCTACTGCTGATAAAAGCTTCTTACCACCATTGAATTTTTAGCTGTGCAGCTTGGATCATTTTAATTTGTTTATTGGACTTTCAAGCCACTCAGAGTCACCTTGGAGGTGAAATGGGTAGTATAAGCATTTTATAAATGAATAAAATAAAAGTAGGTTATGATCAGCCAAAGAAGCTTTTTTGTTTCTTATGGTCCTGCCAGAGTTTTTTTTAATTAATATTTTCAAAAGCTTTCTTTAATAGTTACAGAAAAAGAATAAAACAAAAACAAATTGGAATGCAAATATGTGTATTCTCTACTTCCCCATTAAAAGTGCCTCAAAAAAAGTAAAAAAAGAAAAGTACAAAAAAAAAGGATACAGTATAATATATTCAGTGTGTGGTCCTCAATGGAACTGCATCTACATGGAGGGAAGTGTGTAGTGGGGTGCCCCAGGGCTCTGTTCTGGGTCCACTGCTCTTCAACATCTTCATCAATGATTTGGATGAGGGGATAGATGGGGAACTCATCAAATTTGCGGATGACACCAAGCTAGCAGGAATAGCCAACACTCCAGAAGACAGGCTTAAGATACAGGAGGAACTTGACAGACTTGAACACTGGGCACTATCTAACAAAATGAAATTCCATGGTGAAAAAAGTAAGGTTTTACATTTAGGCAAGAAAAACCAAATGTACAGATATAGTATAGGGGGTACTTTGCTCAATAGTAGTAACTGTGAGAGAGATCTCAGAGTCCTAGTGGACAATCACTTAAATATGAGCCAGCAGTGTGCTGCAGCTGCCAAAAAACAATGCTGGGCTGCATTAACAGAGGGATAGAATCAAGATCACGTGAAGTATTAATACCACTTTACAATGCCTTGGTAAGGCCACACTTGGAATACTGCATCCAGTTTTGGTCACCATGATGTAAAAAAGATGTTGAGACTCTAGAAAGAGTACAGAGAAGAGCAACAAAGATGATTAGGGGACTGGAGGCTAAAACATATAAAGATCGGTTGCTGGAATTGGGTATGTTTAGTTTAATGAAGAGAAGGATGAGGGGGGACATGATAGCAGTGTTCCAATATCTCAGGTACTGCCACAAAGAAGAGGGAGTCAAGCTATTCTCCAAAGCACCTATTATTATTATTATTATTATTATTATTATTATTATTATTATTATTATTATTATTATTATTATTATTATTATTATTATTATTATTATTATTATTATTATTATTATTATTATTATTATTATTATTATTATTATTCAAGTGTATATAAGCTTATTTCTCATACATTTATATAACTATCATTATTTTTTTAACCTACTATATTTGTGTAAATTTATAGTGCTGGGTTAAGAGAAGGACATTCTTGTTGCCAGAGCTAGGTTCAAAGAAATTTGATATCCTCATTTCCATTGTCATGTTTTAAATGACAATTCAAGAACTTTTTCCCCACACAGGATAATAAGGCTGACTTCTTAAATGAATTCTATTTTCATTGAAGTAATCTGCTGGTCTGTATTGTCTGCTATAATGGACTGTTTTACTGCTGATTATTCTACCTAATTGTCATTCTGCTTGACCGCCATTTGAGTTGTTCTTGCACACCATTATTTTATAAAATTAGTAATCACTAATTAGCAACAACTTTTCAATATGTGAAAAACAAGAGGAGGGAAAAATGAGCTAAAAGAAATTAAAGAAATAAAGACGTAAAATCTTAGAGAATTGTCCCACCCATGGCCCAAGTGATTCCTGCTATGGAATAGAAATCTCTTATCTCTCATTGTCTCCGATATTTTCTCTGTTGATTTGGGCACCTTGACTGACAATTAAAAAAAAAAAAGTTACCTTGGATTGAAAGTAGCTACAGAGATTTTTATCTCATTTCAGCAGCAGCTTTAGATTCCTATTGAATAGATGTCAGAATTTCAGATAAATTTTCCCTCACTTTTATAATCTGTAGATATCCCGAAAAACAATGCAACAGATGATCATCTACAAAATGTGTATATAATGTGCAATTGTAGCAATATCAGTACTTCAGTATCTCCTAAAGAGGTTCTCAAAGAAAGCAAGCATATGAAAATGATTAATACCAGCAAAGCCATTGCAGAAATATTTATCTTTGACAAACAAACATATTTTTAAGATTAATCCACACGTTTTATAGTATGAGGAGATATATTGTTGTTATGATGTTCCATGAAATATTATTTTTATAGCTCTCTCCCTCTCTATGTGTTTTTGCTCGTTTGTTTTGTTTTTAAATAATATCTGAATGTTTAGATTATCTGTTTATTGTTTATTGAAACTACCATTCCATAAATTTATTTAGCGATTAGTGTTATTTAGAGTTTCTAGTAGATAGGGAGATGGAAATACACTGCTGAATGACTGGAAGGACATGATCTAACCTTTGCTATGAATACACACATCTACATCATATAATTATGCTGCTGAAACCTATAATTAACCAATTTGTGTTACCAATCTCCCCTGCCCTAATCCCTATATAGATGACTCATGACTCTGATTCACCAAAAGTCTTCACTGTTCATGATAAAAATAGTATTAGGGTGAATTTATGCCTTTTCTAGATCTTGCATCAATGAAGTGAACATGAAACATGAAAGCAGCCAATCATAGAGTGAGCATGACACAATGCTTAGTTTCCTCAAGAAATTAGACTTATTTAAAAAGCAGACGGGAAAATTGAGATTCAATAGGTTTGGGAAAAACCAGCTATTT
Organism: Azemiops feae; assembly: GCA_023970755.1. Taxonomy (NCBI): domain Eukaryota; kingdom Metazoa; phylum Chordata; class Lepidosauria; order Squamata; family Viperidae; genus Azemiops; species Azemiops feae. The sequence continues at coordinate 111,469 of JALGBA010002000.1, forward strand.
TCTTAACAGGTTATCTCAACCAGACATGAACAGACTGCGTACAAGCCAAGAACCAGAGGTTTCACAATCACAAGCCACTTTCCAATTTCAGAAAGGTATAGAGAAGTGCAGAGATAATGTGATAAGGTCTCTAAAAAAGGTGGGGCTGGAATTTGGAGTGTGTATCTCTTTTGGGGGAACTGTTTGTGCATGTCAGGAATAACATGCTAAATACAGTTCTTAAGTCTTGCTTCATCCACACACAAAAACTGTACCTCTAAAAAAAAAATCAGCTATTTTTGACACTGAACATTGGTGGCAGAGCCTAGCAGTACTGAAGGAAGGGGGTTCAAAATGAGGATGAAAGATTTCCCTTGACTTGTGGCTTGAAATTGCCTATATTATTCAGGCACACAAGATAGAAAACAATTTGATTCAGAAAACCAAGTTACTCAAAACAGAGATGATATATACTGAATTATATATATTGCCGCCTAACTTTTTATTCCTTAGAAAAATTCTATTGGTATCACTGGATTTTTAAAAGTTTCCCAACATAGTAGATGTGTATATCCAAACTTACCTGCACAAGAGAGACTAAAGTTTGAATTATTATATAAAATGTCTCTGTGGGGCAATCTGTAAATTGCCCCATCTTCCTAAGAACTTGAGGAAAGGAAAAATGAAAGGAAGCTTGTCCAATGCTTTCATATAGAAAAATGCCATAATTTAATCCCTTTCTATTTAATCTATTTACTGATTGCAAAACCAGAACCACGCATGTCAGATTTCTAATACAGGCAGTTCTGTGGAATCTTAATTTTTGACTCCCTGAAGAAACAAATGCTCTCTGGGGGGGGGGGATACACACACACACACACATGCCTCCTCCTCATCTAAAACCAATAGAACACTAAAAGAAAAGCATTTGACAGATGACAGCTCTGTACCTCACATCTCTGTGTTTTTCATAATATCTGTCTTTTTACTTATTTCTTTGAGGCAAGTCATTGGGTGCAAAGCTGAAAAAATAGAATAGAATTATCATAAGCTGTTTTGTAAAAGAAAAGCAGGAATTCCCTTTATCCTCTAACATTGTGTATATAAAGTCCACAAGGCTTACTTTCTTGCTAATAAAGTGTGGCAGGATTTGGAGAAAGGACAGCCAAGTCACTGCCATGGGCTTTCCCAAAGATGAATTAGAAGAAATTACTGTAGGATGGAGTGGAAAAAATATGCTGTTAAGTCTAGACTCCAAGATTAACATATGGAAGCCCCCGACTAGTAAAAGGAGAGCAAACCCCACTCCTTCCTAGCAATGATGATGTTACCTGGTTGTGTAATGAAATATCTGCAAGAAAACCATCATGCTCAGTGAGCAACAAGGACTCCTCAGTTTAACAGTGAGCTACAAGTAAAGGTCAATATGGTGGCCACAACACACATTTGGTGTGGAGAGTAGAGATAAAGTCACATAGCTATAGCTGCCATTGTGACTTTTTTGACTGGTGACATGACAGAACTACGTAGATGCCCCAGACTGAACAACAGAGAGATTGTAGTACAAACAAAATGCCCTACCTCAAAGATAATTCTTGTGTGTAAATTTATGCAGAAGAAAGTATTTTTGATGTAAAGGTACTTTCCAAATAACAGACATAGATTGCAAGCTTAATTTCTTTGGTATTAATCTTTGAGAGGCAGCTAAACTATCCTTCTCACTGATACTCTGATTATTTAAGGCAAGGGTGTCAAATTCGCAACGTCACGTGATGTGTCGCGACGTATCATGACTTTTTTTCCATTGCTGGCAATGGGGTGGGCGTGGTTTCGGCATGACACATCCAGCCCACGGGCCGGCAGTTTGACACCCCTGATTTAAGGTGTGGAGGGCTGGGCTGGTGAGATAACAATCCTCTGGAGTGTGAAGCACATGGAAGCCAAAAAATGAAGGGATTTTGGCATAAGCAGAAATTCTCCCTTATTCAAGCTACATATAGTTTAGGAGGGTAAAATCCTTACTACAGGTAGTTCTCAACTTACAACAATTCTTTACTGACTGTTCAAATTTACAACAGCACTGAAAAAAAGTTTTTTTTCCACCATTTTTCACACTTATGATCATTGCAGCATCCTTGATTAAAATTCAGATGCTTGGCAACTGACTTATATTTATGACAGTTGCAGTGTAAACTTCTGACAAACAAAGTTAATGGAGAAGCCAAATTCACTTAAATAACCATGTTATTATCTTAACAATTGCAGTGATTCATTTAACAACTGTGTCAAGAAAGGTTGTAAAATGGGGCAAAACTCACTTAAAAATGTCTCATTTAGCAACAAAAAAATTGGGCTCAATTGTCATCCTAAGTTGAGGACTACCTATGTTGTTAAAAACTGTCAGAATATGAAGAATTCCATATATAGAGCTTAGAATAATAGAGTTGGAAGGGTCCTTCTAGTATTCTAGTCCAACCCCCAGCTCAAGGAAGAGACCCTGTGCCATTTCAGACAAATGGTTGTTCAAATGTAATCAGTATTGTGTTTAAAAACATGGTAAAATTATTGTTGAACCATTAGAGCACCAAGCAATAGTAGCAGAACTGTAATAGTTGTAATTATTATTTTCAAAGGCATATAAATTAATGGCTTTTCCAGATATTCAGTAAGACTAGGAATATACACTAGGTTAAACCCTTGGCATAATCTACCCAGAAAGCCTTTATTTCTATTTAAAATGATCCAATGAAATGAGTAGGTTGCTCCAATCTGACCCAAACTGACAAATATCTGGGCTGCAAATATTTGGCTAATGTTATAATAATTATATATAAGTATTAAATCATTATTTAATTATCATTATTCTACAATTTTAAAAAAAATTAAACCTAATTTAATTTTAATGTTAACGTTTATACATTATTTTATTTATAGATTATAATAAAGGTACCCCACCTGGAGCCCCTCTCTGAGAGAGGGAGATGAGCGGTTTAGAAATATAAAATATAAACCAACCAAAAAACAAAATATTTATTTTTAATTCTTTGTACACTTGTTCTATTTCATTATGATTCTGAGCATTGCAGAGAAGCAGGATAATGATGAAGTTGCATCCCCCCCCCCAAAACGAACAACAGTTACGTTTTCTCTTTCCTTAGTGCCTCACAAAGAGGGAAATAGCTACAACCATGTTCTAGAAAGTTCTATGGTGTTCTTATCATTACTTCAAATTGTAGGAAACCACTGATACAGTGTTAGTTATTTTCTTCAAGCATATACAACATATCATTTATCAACTTACATATTTATACTGCTGATTTGCATTCTGTTTTTATCTAGAGCACTATCTCAACCTTGACAGCTCTAAGGTGTGTGGACTTCAACTCCCTGAATGTATGGACTTCAGTTCCAGGAATTTTATAGTTGCCAAGGCTGAGAAATCCAGGTCTAGCGGATTTGTTCTCTTCTGAGTATCCAAAGGGAGCTGAATATGTTTCAGCTGATGTACAAACTGACCTGGTGCTCCCTCTCATTTTTTAGTATATAACTTTATTGAAATCTTTAAATAAGAAGATTAAAAGCTAACACAATCTAATATAAAGTAAGGAAGGAAAAAGAAAATGAAAGAAAGTAAAGAGAAAACAAAAGATTTAGGAAAAGAAAAAAAAGAAGAAAATAGAAAAGAAAGAAAAACGATATTTGAAATGGCTTGGAAAATTTTCACAGAAATTATTATTATGAATATATCTTAACTTTTCTCTGTAAAGTTACATCATATTACTCTTCTTTCTGTAATATATCCTCCCTAATCATTAAAACCATAAATCCCAAGTTCATTTTATTTCATTTTTACACAAAAATTCCATTAGAGTCTCCCAGTCACTAATAAATACAATAGCATTGAGATTGTATATCGCCCCATAGCGCTTTATAGCAGTCTCTGGGCAATTTACAATGTAGAAGCATTATTTGTATATTGCCCCCAACAATCTGGGTTTTCATTTTACTGAGCTTGGAAGGATGGGAGGCTGACTCAACTTTGAGTCACACCAGGATTAAACTCCAGGTTGTGGGCAGAATTTGCCGCAATACTGCGTTTTAACCACTGCATCACCAGGATTAAATGTAGTGTTCCTTCTTATCAATAGCTGCATATATGCTGTAGTAAGGTGCCTGTAGATATGATAGTAGCCCAAGAACAGCTGAATGTGTGAGCCCCATGAGGTAGACCAAAAAGGAAATTAAGACTAAAGCTACTTTTATTCATGAATCTATAATAACAGAATCTTGCAAGTCTAATTATATTGAGGCAAAATCATTAAAATATATCAAATAATCACTTTAAGCTAATTGTGGATAGTCTTACCAATAATTATAGGAATGGCTAAGATTAGCTGCTATATCTTGTAACATAATAAGGATCTTGGGTTATTATTATTATAAACAATGCACAAGTTTAATGTTAAAAGGCTTATGGATAATAGCAGCTTTGAAACTGCTGAAGCCCTATAAAAGAAAAACAAAACATGCTGGTTATCTACCATTAATTATTTAACCACAGATCTCATGTGGGCTATGAAGTCCCACTGATTTACTACATATCGGGAATAAATTAACATTTGTGGATTGGCCTTTTTTTTGGTAGTGGCAAACTTTCTTTTACAATAATAAATACTTTTAAGTAATAAATCTGGTTTCTAGAGTCTTAACCGAAGGGAAGATTGATAGCAGGAAAATGAAGGCACACCATGTGTTTATGTGCGTGTGTGTTTAAAATACTATCTTTGTTTGTATTAGAATTTCAGAACCCAGCAAGGGATCAAGATCTGCTTATTTTTGCTACATATTGGGGGGGGGGAAGGATTTTTTTTATGGAACCCAGTATCCACAAACCTTAACAACAATAACAATGACAACAAAACTCTCTTGTTTATTTTACACTAACCCAATCTAGATTTGGTAAGTGATTTCAGAATTAAATAATACTGGCCTCTGAAATGTAAACTATTTAAAATAACTCTGTGCCAAAGTACAAGAAAGGCTTGTTTTCCTGTGGGGGGAAAAAAAGGCTTCTTACTTATTACTTCATGCTCAAAATGCTTTACAACTTTTCCAGAATTTTTTTGGGAGATGATTTTTGAACTCATTTCATTATGCAGTGGTAGATAGTTATGCTTGTACTGCAAATCTCTCTCTATAGCAGGGGTGTCAAACTGCTGGCCTGCGGGCCGGACGCGTCATGTGGAAGCCACGCCCACCCCATTGCCAGCAATGGCAAAACCGTCCTGATACGTTGCGCGACGTCACGTGACATCGCAAGTTTGACATGTCTGCTCTATAGGTGGTGTTCAGCTTACACCCATAATGGGGACCAGAATTTCCATGGCTAACAAGGCAGTTGTTAAATGAGTCACATCCCATTTTACAATGTTTTTGTCACAATTGTTAAGCAAATCACTGCAGTTAAGTGAATCCTGCGGTCTTTCCCTCTTCCTCTCCTTCTCCTTCTCCCTATCATTACTGCTTCTCCCTGATTTTGTTAGCCAGTTTCTTAAGTACCTTGCAAATAAGGTAAGCGAAACAGTAACTGATATTTTCAATTTTCATTTGACAATCAAAAGCATTTATTTCTATTTTAACTAAAAAAATACTTTGGGGAAGGCATAAGGAGGAAATGAGCTATATTTGGGCTGCAGAAAAATGGATGGCCATTAGACGGCAGTTGAGAAACAAAAACCTAATTCTTTGCTGTCCTCTATTGAGTACCCTGATTACTATTAGTATTACACGTTCAGATGACCGAACAGTGTCAAGATCAAAGTAACATCTCATTTGCATTATGATATGCTTATGGCTTTTTCTCCAAATAATACTATAACTTATCTAACAGTATTTTATCTTTTATCTTCCTGTGTTAGAAACAGATTCAGCCAATCCTGTGAATGGAACAATATTGAAGTCTGACATTATTCATCTAGTTAAGCTGTGTGATGATGTCATGGGCAACCATTGAAAGGGAACCTTTTTACTAAAAGCCAAAGACTTTTTAGCATTACTGAGAAAATATGTGAAGTTGGTGGAAATAGATTTGTGAGAAATTATGGCCAGGTCTGCTGAATTTATTGGAAGAGTATATGTCTGAAATTGCAATATCAACCAGAAAATGTTTAGGCAAACTTAGGCAGAAAAGGTTAAGGCTACTAGATCTGGTGCCCTAAGCAAATGCCCTTTTTATCTTAATTCTTGAAATTGTTCCTGGGACTTAATTTTTTTCAATGAACCCTTATTGGGTAGAATCTTCAGTTTGGCATATTGGGATGACAGAAGTTCTTGTTTCTAGAAGAAACAACCAGCAACTCACACAACTTGCTCATAAAAACATTTTTTTAAAAAAATTGTGATCGTTCATAATGGCAAATGTTGTTAGCACGACTAGTGAAGGTAAAAATTACCCTTCGATATTGCTCCTTAACATTACTACTTCCAAACTCAATTTTTTGATATAACTTTTCTGGCACGGTAGAGTTCTACATTATTTATTTGAAGCCAGAATTTGGCTGCTGTTTTTCTGGAGGATGTATGCTGAACTTCAAGAATTATCTGTGTTCTTATTTTCTACAGTGCAGTTCAAGAAGGGGAGAAATCCACTTCAACAATAATGGTAGTGATTAGAGGCATTTAATACATATACAGTTTTTATGCAATTATTGTTCTTAGAGAACTTGGGTACTTCAGCTTAAAACTATCTCTGAGGAATGTACTATTTAGTGATGTCCTAAGAGAGCATCAGAAATAGAAGCCTTAGCAGAAAACAAAATCTTTTCAAACAGCAACTAAAAAAAAACATAATTGGTGCATAGGTGATTATAACACTAAACAAGTTAAATATGAGGCAGGAATTCTAGAATATATTTTAGCTGTTTTTAAATTATCTAATGCAAAATTTGCTGTCCAAATTATGTTATATGAGGCATAGTCAGGACTTGGATCTGGTTTCATATACTATGATAAAAGGCAATGTAATTTTTTTGAAATCCTTGTTTGTGACACTCAAATATGTGCTGAGTGCAGGGTTGAGACCAGAGGCCAGAATCTACCAATTCTATTTACATGGTTAAATGTAAACCTGGCTCCAACTGGGGTTATTTCTTTAATTACAAGGGATCGTTTTACAACTTGGTGAACACACTTGATCAGGAAAATACATCTGTTTGCGGTGTTTCCTTACTAATCTGGGGTTTGGACAAGGCCACAGAAATAATTAAGCAATGGCTTAAAGTTGCAGTTACAAAATGAGCCAAGCTTAGATATATGGTTTGCAAAGGGGAAACTATTACTGCTAAATATATATTAATCAGTATTCAATTAGGGAAGACAGTCTATGTGTATTTTTGTTACTTTGTCTTTATGCACATGTTTTATTTTGTTTTGTTTTTTCTTTTCTTCCCTTTTTTGTTATTTTGTATTTTAACTTTGGAAATAAAATTAAAAAAATGTATTAAAAACACACAAAATGAGCCGAACTATAGAGTGAAAATTTCCCATCCTCTGAAGAAAACACAGAGGTTTTTATCTACAAACTATTTGTTTTGTCTTAATTACTCCATTTACAGATGGGCCTTTTCTAGAATTTGCTTTAAATACTTCAACCATCCTGAAGATTTTAAAAAAGCATTCCCAGTATTCCAGAGGCATTGTCTTTGTGGATTGGCTGGGAATGAATAAAAAAAAAACCCTTTTTCTAGGATGTGACTTCTATTCCAATTTAAAAGAATAGCTTTATTAAATTTATTCCAGTTTAAAACAACAGCTACTCCACATTTCTCACTATATTTTACAAGGCTTTTACGCTGGCTCTGTTAGCTCACAGAAATTCTGAACTCAACTATTCTGTGGCAAAATTTTGATATTCAGAGCCACAGACATACTGCATTATGAGCAAATCACCATTGTGAGATGCAATGACTCTCTTACAGGAGTAAGCTTCCTTACCTATGAACTTTGTGGAATGGTTTATTAGGTATCACATTATATTTATTCTATTGAATTTCTGGTCCAGGTTCATAACTGTTTTGATTGGGATGGATATGCCATTCAAACCCCTTTTTCGATTGGCTGGCTTTATTTTCCAGAGCGATTATAACCTGAGTAGCTTTTGTGTCTCTCTAACATTTTATTTTAAATTGTCTGCAGCCTGTCAGTCATTTTGCTTTTCTCACCATTTTCCCATAAAATACAGGGAATTCCCAATGCACTGTGGGGAAATTCAGAGAGCTGTCAAAGGCGAAGGTTCAATGACTTCTGATGCAGAAAAACAATGAATAGAGGGGTTTATAAATTTATAGACCGAGTGAAATTCAATAGGAAGGGCATCAGGACTCAGTTGCATAGAGGAAGATGGTGTCTCATGTCCTCTATATAAAAAAAGCAGGATGATTTTCTCCTGAGCCAGCAGGATGGTTAGATTGTCTTGGAAGAAATAGATTATTCAATGATAATGTATAGAAAATACTTCACGCTACAGGATAACCCCTATAAGCTGGTTTTCTCAATGACCTGGTGTTTATTCAGGTTGGCTCAATTATTTCAGAGGGAGATTCAGAGAGAATAGGCATGACTGTATCTTTCCCCCAACCCCATTTCTCTCCATGCACCATAAGCAGCTCTTATCTGTCTTACTAAAATGTTCAGAAGCTGGAGCTTTGGATCACCCAGTTTCTAGACACTACCAAATTGCCAAAGAAAACATCAGTAATTGAATGAGGAAATTATTTAGTCTGCACTACTGAGAATGTACATTGTGAACTCTCCTCCTTGCAGGGACTAAGGTTATATTTGAGAGATTCCCCATTGAGACAAAATACTACCCTGTTTACACATCATCATGCACCACGAAGGGAGAAATAGGAACTTCCCACCAACTGTCACAGACGTGCACATGGACAACTCTTCTGGGAAGAGACTGTGATGTGATGAATGTATTTTGGTGGAAGAGAGAAGTAGATTAATCTATTAGAAGTTGGTCACACAAAGAGAATGTGATTGTGCTTTACAGCCAAAGGTATGTAAACTGGAATTGTGCTTTATACGTCAGTCTCCTTTAATTTGGTTCATTTGCTAAGCGGTGATGGAAGCAGGCAGGAAGATAAATGAAAAAAAAACAACCCCATAAAACAGGGAGGGACAAAATATCTTTAGAAATTTTCAGTGGAAATGGGTGGAAACATTGCCATATTTTCTAGATGTCTGTTTGTTTTTTCTTATTTTTTTCCTCTTTTTTTAATTCTAAAAAGCCCCACCCTATCAACTCACAGTACCCTTTCTTCCTCTCTTGTACTTCCTTATCTGCCCAGCATGACATGGTCACCAAGGTAACTCCTAGAAAAGAAATTCTGGGATGCTTCAAGGAAGGAGAGAGCCTGGCTTCTATACAGGTAATCCTTGACTTACAATGGTTCATTTAGTGACGGTTCAAAATTACAACGGTACTGAAAAATGTGATTTATGACCATTTTTTCACACTTACGACCACTGCAGCATCCTCATGGCTATGTGATCAAAATTCGGACACTTGGTAACTGATACTGATACGGTTGCAGTGTCCCAGGGTCATGTGATCCCTTTTGCGACCTTCTGACAATGGGGAAGCCAGATTCACTTAACAACCACGTTGCTAACTTAACAACTACAATGATTCACTTAACACTTAACAAGTCAAGGACTATATGGTTCTCAAATGTCATAATTTTGATCACATGATCATGGGAATGCTGCAATGGTCATAAGTGTGAAAAATGATCATGTCACCTTTTTCAATGCCCTTGTAACTTCAAACATTCACTAAACAAATTGTTCTAAGTCAAGGACCACCTGCATTTTGCCTGAAGCCTTTTACTATCGTTAAATTGAGTATTCATTGTATAAGGGATTGCAGGGTCATTAAAAGGATGTTTTTTATTGTATAACTTCAGCAATTATCTTCCAATTATATATACTACTTTCTTAAGCAGCATGTGCCTGTTTTTAATAATAATAAAAAAATAATAAGAAAGTCTTAGCACCTTTCTAAATGAGCTTCCATTCCTGGCATCTTTACAGTTAAAGGAAAAGAAAGAAAAAGAAGATGGAAAAATAGCAAGAGAGACCTCTTTCATTACTTTCTGCAAGTAAAGATGACCTTTTCTCTTCCTACAACCCATAAATTAAAAAAAAATATACATACCTTTGTTTCTACGGTAAAAGAAAGAGAAAATACTTTGCTTCCACTGTAGATAATGAATAATTTCCTATATGGGCCCATCACTAATATTCAGAAGCTCTGAGAAAATATTTACCAGAAAGTGTGCAGAAAAGAACAACGAAGATGATCGGGTGTCTGGAGGCTAAACTATATGAATAAATGATTGAAGGAGCTGGACATATTTTGTTTAACAAAAAGACGGACTAGGGCTGACATGATAGCAGTCTTCCAATATTAGAGGAGCTCTCATAGAGTGGACAGGATCAACTTAGTCTGCAAAGTCCCTGAGGTCAGGACAAGGAGCAACAGAAGGAAAATTATTAAACAGAGATCTAACCTAGAATTAAGAAGAAATTTTCTGTCAATGAGAACAATTAATCATAACTTGCCTCCAGAAGTTGTGGGTGTTCCATCACTGGAGGTTTTCAAGAAGATATTGGACAGCTATTTGTCCATAATAATATAGGTTCACCTGCTTGAGCAGGGGTTGGACTAGAAGACCTCCAAGGTTCCTTCCAACCTTATTATTGTATGAGGGTAAAGGTTCATTCTCCGAGTTTATGGGTTGGTTTCAGAACATTTTGCTACCAGGCTAGATAACATCTTCAACGGAGGTTAGGGGATATCAGTGTCGGTGTTCTGTTTATAAGGGCTTCGGTGTGGGTGTATCCAGTGAGAGTCTTGTGATGGGTCAGGTGTGAGTCATGGATGAAAAGATGGAATCCACGATAATACACAGCCTTGGAAAGTTGAGTTATAATCACCAAGAAACTGTGAATCAGCTTGCAAGGATAGTGTATTTGTTAGTACTGAAGATCACTGAGTGGATAAACAAATAGTCATACCTTCTACCAGCCACTGATAGCACAAGTAATCTATTAGGAAGGCCTGCCTTGAAGTTGTCTGAAAACCAGGTTGAAGGGGATCTTCAGAGTAATTCTCCTTGTTTCATGTGAATGCAGCCTGTTATTAATATATTTTGCTCTTTGTCAAAAAAATCAGGTTTGATTTTGAACTTAATGCAATAAACTTTCCATGTCTATAGGATAGGAATTTTATACCATGTTGTCATGTTAAACACTGCTGTGGAATAGGAGATCAATTTCCCTGGCATTTCTTATCCATTTTGCCATTCTGGATTTGCATTAGTATGGATAGCTAGATAATCCAAATTGTACAGTACATATTTTAGTGTTGATAGAATCTCTAGTATGCACTTAGCTGTATTTCCATTTGTTTTGTTGCACTCTTCATTATATATACTTTGACATGATCAAAGAAGCAATATGTAACTATGGAAACAATAGCATGCTCCACCATGTTCTATGTTTAAAAAGAAATAGAATTCAAATATTGGTACAGCAGGACATCTAGCCTAGAAGAGCTGGTATGGTATACTCTATATTTCTTTAGTATTAAATCGCATGTCTCAAAGGTGTTTTTCCCCCAAAGCAACTGGACTTTCTTTGTTTTGCTTGAAGACATATCTCTTCTCATCCAAGAAGCTTCTTCAGTTCTGAGTCACCACCAGCTGTGCATCTTTCTAGACCACCATGTCTTTCAGCACATCTGTACATAGATTCATATGTATCTAAAAGGTTTGATTTAATCTCACATTTTTCTGGTATCAGCAGCAATGTAGTTGGCTGAGCATTGTGGACCAGATGAATTCTGTTGGAATGCATATTTATAACTCTTTTCAAGGCCTGCTGACTGCTAGAGAATTCTCACTGCATCTGTGTAAGTGGAAGATATGAAGCCCTCTCTTGTTCAAGATCCTACTCCATTCTCAGTGACTAGAACTTTTGATAAGTTTCTTGAGATATGGATAAAACTGTTTTGTTTTTGAGATTTTTATGGAGAATTCTGCTTCTGGTCTGAATTGTGGACCATGTTCAGAGGGCAATTATATAAACAGTTTTCTTGGTTGTGGCATCTTAGTTATGTAACATTTGGAAGACACTAGGTAATTTCACTAGTTCAGTTCCTTACATATATTTATATATGAATGAAATGAAAAGATCCTGGGATCATTAGTTCTGCTAAATAGTCATTTGTATATATTGCACAGAGGGAACTGGATTAAATTATGGTTTGAGGTATTCATTGTAATATTTTATTAGCATTTGTGGGCTTAATTTTTGTTCTTGTCTGTCAACATCCTATGATTGAAGAACATCTCGGTTTAACCACCACAATAACTATTGTTGTGCAAGATATTTGATGACAGTTCTTTTAATATCCTCCACAAATACACAGACAGTGCTTCCAGTTTCTGAGGGTGGGAATCTGCCTTTCTTTGATCTGGACAGGTATGACACTTCTAAACCAGACAAACTTAATAATTTTGAGAAGATACATAAAGAATCAGCCAGATACAAAATGAAGAATACAAAGACAGTGGCAAGAAACAATGAAGAGATCAGACTCAATGTCTCTGCAGCCAAGCTTTGCAAAGTACTGCTAATAACACTATATCATGTTAGAGCATGTTGTTGATTGACAAGTCTCCCTGGGTCTGGAAAAAGAAAAGTTCTGTTTATATCAGACTAAAGGGAACTTTCACCCCCCCCCAACAGAATGGTGAGTTGGGGGGAGGGAGTGGGTTAAAGGAAAGAAAGAGAGACATTCTAGTCAGTGTGAAAAACCTCAGTCTGTCAAGTAATTACTATAATGATGGAAATAGCTGGGTTGTAATAATAAAAAAAAATCATCTTGAATCGGAGGTGAAGCGCCTGCTGGCCTGTCTTGCTAATGCCTTCTGCAACTGTAAAATTTGGCTGCAACCATGCAATCTAATACTGGTGAGAAAACAGTGAAGTTTTGACTGCTGTTATAAAGTGGAAAATAATGAAGATAAATAAGCAGCCCAAGAAAAAAGAAAACGAACATGTAAATCAGTTGATATTTGCTTTCTGAATAACTGGAGTGAGTCTGGATTAAAAATGCATATTAGGAATTTAAGACCCAGAAAACCACATTGCCTATTGGGAAAAAGAAATATTTTAACCTATTGAATCTTTTACAAAATCCAAAAATGACTTGCTATGTCTTCACCAAGGTTTCCTGTTTTTTTTTTAAATAGGTCCCCAAATTATTACATAACTATATCTTTCCTTGTTATTCTTAGTATCTATATTTATATATCATTTTTCTGCCAAACCACTCAAAAGCAATTTAGATGTTATATTTGTGGTTTTTAATTGGAGCAACATGATACAAAGGGATATGGAAGTTAAAAAAAAACACACAAAACAGCACATTCTGGGACTAATTCGTTCATTTCGCACAATGATCAATGGAAAGTATAGTTGCACTGGATATAGCCCATTAGAAATCCTGTTGATGGGAAATATTTGGAAGAGAAAGAATCGTGGAGTTCTTGGTGCTCTCAAAACATCATTGTTTAACATAATAACAGAGTTGAAATAACCATGGAGGTCTTCTAGTCCAACTCCCTGCTCAAGCAGGAAACTCTTTACCATTTTAGACAAATAGTTGTCCAATCTCTTCCTAAAAACCTCCAGTGTTAGAGGACTTACAACTTTTGGAAGCAAGTCATTCCACTGATTAATTGTTCTAACCTTCAGGAAATTTCTCCTTAGTTCTACGTTGCTTCTCTCCTTGATTAGTTTCAATCCATTGCTTCTTGTCCTGCCTTCGGGTGCTTTGGAGAATGAGTTGATCCCCTCTTCTTTGTGGCAGCTCCTTAGATATTGGAACACTGCTATCATGTCACGCCTTTTCTTTCCTTTCATTAAATTAGACATACTCGGTTCATTCTTCTTTTTATGTTTGCTTGTTTGTTTGCAGACATTTCATTACCAAACTAGATAGGGTAATCAGTGCTAGGTAGTGTGGGTTTTTTGCCTAGTTATATACAGTAGTTGAAAGGGGAATCAAAGGACAACTTACTCTAGACAAGCCAGTGGATGAAAAACTTGCTTACAGAAACATGAAATTATTTGAATTTGAAAAATAGAGTACCTAAAAGGAAACAACTGAAGAATGATCTGATTTGTTCTTTGATACTTCAATATGCTGGACATGGAAGAATAGATTACATGTAAGAAGTTTTTCATTGAATGTTAGAAAACCATTCTAGTAGTAGAATGTCCTGAGATAATTTGACAGTACAGTCAATTATTAAGAGACACTGTAGAGGAATTTATGAAATTTGGAGAGGCTTTCTGATGTCAGCCCTTCCAGTTGGCCAGGTTAATAGACACCACAGAAATTTCCGAATGCTATTTTATTGTTGTCAGGTATAATAACAGAATATTGAAAATCTCTCCAAGTTTCTCTCTGTCATATATAATATTAAAGAAAATCAAGATGATGTTATTTTGAGTTTCTTCTCATGATTGGTTCAGTCTTTGGAATGTTCTCTTGTCCAAGTCCCTTTTTAATGGCTCTTTCATACTTTCCTCATGGTCAGATCTAAACTGCTTCATTTCTTTAATGGATGCTTTAATTTGAGATGTTGTAATTTAGATTTCTAGACTGAGGGTCTAAGGGGATCAACTCAATGGTTCCATGATTTACATTATTTTATTTGCTAAATTGCTGTTATAAGAGATTTCTTGTATCCCATTGCCAAATAGTTTGTTTGATAAACAGTGAATTTCCCCCCCTTGAAATATCTATTAAGATTTCTTGTCCCAATACACATCAATTCTGTCAAATGAATGCATAACGTCTGTATTCCTTTGATTACTTGATATATTCTTCCAATCTATGATATGGTGAGACAATAATTGGCATCTGCAGAAGGGTATATAAAAAGTCATAACAGTGATTTTAGGATGCAACACAGATGAAGGGATTACATTGTGACTACTATTTTGACTTTTTTTAAAAACTTTTTTTATGTTACATTATCATTATTGGATTTTTTACCTGATGAACTCAAGGCAGCAAACATACCTAATGTTCCTGCTTCCTATTTTCTTCACCACCACAACTTGTGACATGAGTTGAGCTGAGATAGAGACTTTGGTCCAAAGTCACCAGCTGGCTTTCATACCTAAAGCAGAACTGCAACTCACAGTTTCCTGGCGATTGTCCCAAAGTCACCCAACCAGCTTACATGCGTAAGGCAGAACTAGAACTCAGTCTCTTGATGATTGACCCAAAGTCATCCAATTGGCTTTCATGTCTAAAGTAGGACTAGAACTTACAGCCTCCTAGTGATTGGCTTAAATTCATCCAGATGGCTTTCATGCCAAAGGCAGAACTTGAACTCACAGTATCCCAGTTTCTTAACCACTACCCCAAAGTAGCCTTCCAAAATAGAAGTTGAATTTCACTCACTGCATACTTTTAAATAAATTGGCCTAATTAACAAGTTGCAGAACTAATGTAAATCACAGCATTTGGTTACTGTAAGTCATAAATGTGAGATGGGCAGCTACATAAACTGAATAAATAAAATAAATAAATTGAATGTTAAAAATAAATTATATAGTAAAATGTAAATGAAAATAAAAAATATAATATAAAACAAAATATATAACATAAGTAAATAAGTTTATAAGAAAATATTAGCTGCTGCTATGTTCTTTTAATCTGTAAATTCTTATACATAACTCTACAGTCCCCTGAGTATCAGGGATATTATAAGATTGCTTTTAACTTCTGAGTGGTTCTGTTTTGATTTTTGACCAACTGGCACTCTTTTCCCTGAGTCTACAGAATCCCAGAAGCTCTCTTTATGATTTGAAGGAGAAAAAGACACTCTAAACTCTACTTACCTTATAAATAGCAGTGAACAAATAGTTCCTTTCACCAGTCCCTGTATCATTTTGCAAAGAATACCTTCTAGATTTTTGTTTCTTTTTTCTCATTTCATATTATGTCTCAAATGCTGCTTTAATGCAGAAAGATGGATCATTGATCAAATCAACCAAAGTTATCAATAGAGGCACTAGGCTCAAATTATCCTACTTTGAACAAAGCATTTGAAGATCCCTGGAAATGCTGGGATAGGTTGAAGGAAAGAATAAACAATGACCAGAATCAAGATGGATAGACTCTATTACAGAGGTGCTGCATGCACTATTGGAAGAACTGAAAGACCAGGTAGGACAGATTGTCAGGGAGAAAATCTACCTATGTGGTTACTAAGTGTTGACACCAACTGGATGGCATCTAATCAATCAATCAATCAGTCAATCAGTCAATCAGTCAATCAATCAATCAATCAATCAATCAATCAATCAATCAATCAATATCTCTGAAAAGCATTCCTGATGATGATGATAAAGACTGCAGTCGTGATTCATTTAAAATGAGGCAATTTTTTAAATAACAAATCTGTGTTTGATAACAATCTTAAAATATCCTCCAATCTCTGAGTGAAGGTGGAAGGTGTGAGAGGGTTATCTAATCTGGGCAAATTCACACAGCCCACTAGATGGCATCTAACATTACTGTATCTCTTTGCTGCCATCTCTTGGTCAGTTTGGCAAGTCTCCTTATAACAGTCCTAGAATTAGGAATTAAGAAGCTTTAATTACAGAGTTGTCGGCCAGTGAAATAAGAAGCAGGTTTCTAGGCTTTGTGGCATTTTTATTCATTATACAGATCCATCCAGACTACATCTCAGCACATGGGGAACTTGGATTGAACACAATGGGAAAATGGTCTAAACATATATTATTTTAAAGGCAGTAAGATAATGGATGGAATTAATTGAAGACCTATACATGGACCACAGTGAAGATTTTGGAGGTGACAAAATCATTGAGAAGGATTTCAAACATCTGAAACAACAAGTGTATCTTTGTTTATGACTAAGTAGTCAAGCTGAGAATCCAGATTGGTGTTTTAATGTCAGAATGTATCAGAAGAGGAAAACAAAACAAATGTAAAATTTTCCCAAGTTAAGCTTTACTACCATCAATTTCATGAATAGACCCATGTAGTTTCCTTGGCATAATAGGGAAATGATTTGCGACTGTATTCTTTTGGACTTTGTGTAAATGTGTAAGGAACCTATCAATAGATGTTTGATTTCCTGAGAATCTCCTATAGGAGTACATATAGTCCTCAACTTACAATCACAATTGTGACCCTAAGCAAGGGGTTTGTTAAGTGAGATGCAACTTATTTTATGAGATGGTTGTTAAGTGAAATACTGCAATTGTTTGGTGGATCATGCAGTCATTAAGCAGACCCTGTTTCGCCCATTGTCTTTGTTTATTGGAAGCTAGCTGGGAAGGTTGCAGTTAGTGATAATGTGACCCTGGGATGCTGCAATCATCATAAATACAAGTTGGTATCCAAGTGCCCAAATTTTGTTCATATGACTGTGGGGATGCTGCAGTAGTAGTCAATGCAAGGACATTATAAAGGACATCAATGCCATTGTAATTTTGAATGGTTGCTAAATGACTCATTGTAAGTCAGGGACTACCTACAGTAAATTAACCTGCTCATATATCCAAGATCAGATTGCTAGGCATTGCTACCTAGTATAGATATTTTGGGTAAAGTTGCAAAACAGGCTGCATGGAAATTAGAATCCTGAACACTCCATGATTTCACCCTGCATGCCAAATCCCCAACTCTGTTACTCATCAGGACCAGCAAGGACTTCTGTACCTAATAATCCTATTTTGATGCCTATCATCAGCTATCATGGCAGATGTTCTTGCTATGAGGTCTGTCTGGCTTTAAACAGGAGAAAAAGAGAGATGGTGAAGCTTCTTAGTAGTAATGAACCATAACAAACCTGCCTTGATTTACAATCCACTTTTAGAGACAAATACCCAATCTGGCATAGTTCTAATCTGTTTCTGAAATATTTACATAAATTAATCTGGTAGAAGCTTGGAGACATAGGAAGTTTGCAAATTGCTTAATAAAGTTTATGAGGTATGCAGGAAATCCCTTTGATTATTTTTTTTTTAATATCTAAAAAGCATGGCACACTTAAAACACTTTTAATGAGTAGAGCTATTTTTTCAGTGTTTTGGGAAAGAACTTATAAGAAGGTCACTCCATTTCTTTCAAGCCAGTTTGTTCTGAAGACACAGACTGTGGTATTAAGCCTGCACATACGTGTGCTTGTATTTCAAGGACTTGGTGGAACATCAATCTCTTCTGACTCAGGTGCAGGAGAGGTGAAATCCATGCTGGTGTCACTTGGCTTTCCATCATCTCTTTCCCAGATTCTGTTTTATTTCAGGGGTTATAAACTCTCATGGGAAGAGTCACAGGAGAGGAGAGAGAGCAAGTCTATCTCAAAAGGAATCTCAACATTAAAACATATTTTTAAGTCCAGGCCATCAAATCAAACTGTTGGAACAAAAAAAAAACCCAGAAGCCAATCCAAGGTCATGTTTCAGAAAAGCTGAAACACTTGAAGAATTAGTTCCTGCAGCACTGAGTGAGCTGGTGGTTACTGATGATATAGAAAGACTTAAGGTAATCCTGGACTGGATTGCCTGTAGTTTTTCTATACTTGTAATGGAACCTGCATATTATCGTTGTATGTGATGGTCATAAAGAGGGTTAACCATGTGACTCAACTGATTTTGTGATCAAATAAAATCTTCCATAAGTGCACTTCTTTAGGCAAATGATTACAGATTTCAGTTCTCTCATATCCCTAGGTACTTTTGGGAGAGAGCCAATTTGGTTTAGTGATTTAGGCACCAGGTTAGAAATCAGGAGACTTGAGTTGAAGTTCTGCCTCAGCCAAGAAAGCCAGCTGGGTGGCTTTGGATCAGTCACTGTCTGTCAGCCCAATCCATTTCACAGGACTGTGGTTGTGGGGGAAAATAGAATGAGGAATGTGTGTTGTTCACCACCTTGAGTTATTTGTAAAAGTAATAAAGGCAGGATACGAACAAACAAGCAAAGAAATATTTGGAGAAATCTAATCCAGAATTATGTGCATATGTCAAAGATTACAAGTTTTGTAACTCAAATATGTTTGCCATAGCCCCAGGGATAACAATAAAACAGATGATTGGATGAGAATGTATATCAACATCACACCCTTACTCAACAACTTCTGTATGAGTTATGTAACAGGTTGTATATAATTTCAGAACTTTAAACCAACATTTTTCAAAACCGAATTAACAGTGTCCCAGTTCTAAAATATAGTAATTTCACCTAATAACTAGCAAGATGAAGACAGAGAAGTTGATTAATTGTTGTGACTTTTCATGATGATTATAACTTTAGCTACAAATTGATGAACGGTCCATCTTGAAATATTATTTTCATTAAGATTAATTTCAATCCCAGCATGCAAATATAATCCGTGTACTCATTTTTCTCCTCCCTTTGAAAACATATTTAAGCTTGGTGCAAATTGTACATTATTGAAAGTTTAGAGGGCATCACATTCGGGAAGGGAAGGTTCCCCCATGCCTTATTTCCTGTAAGCAATAAGCATCACAGAAGAGTAAATGCAATTCCTGACCTTCCTTGATAGAATTATATTCCATGCCACCCAGTGATTAATTTACATAATTCCACTATATAATGGAAACATTATATAGTGGTCACAATGAAAATGCTGGGAATTCTTTTTCTCATCCCAGAGACAAAGGAAGATTCATTACTTGGTGGAAATAATGCCAGTATATAAAATATTACAGTTTATTTCATATGATGTAATTTTATGAATTATTCCACAGGATGTAGTTTTTAAAATTAAAAATAAATTAAAAATATAACTTGATTCTTCAAATGTTTCTTCCAGAACTTCTTGGAATAGCCAAATGATAACAAGGCAACCCAAGATGTATGTGTTGAAACAATTTGATGTCTATAATGGACTCCAGTATGTGCTATATTATAATAATGCCAGGAGATTCTAATGGGACTCTCTCTCTCTCTCTCTCTCTCTCTCTCTCTCTCTCTCTCTCTCTCTCTCTCTCTCTCTCCCTCCCTCCCTCTCTCCCCCCCTCTCTCTCCTATTGAATACTACATTTGACATTCTATTGGATGTTAATGGGCATCAGTATGTTTCTCTTGTGTGTGTGTATAATTTTTTTTATACAGCTTTTATTATTTTTGCAGATAACTCAACATGGCAAACATACCTGATATTCTTTTCTCCTATTTTCCCCACAATAACAACCACAATAACAAACCAGAGGGAGTCAGGCCAAAAATCATCCATATGGCATAAGGCAGGACTTGAACTGATACTTTCCTAATTTCTACCTGTAGCCACTAGACCAAAATGGCTCTTATTATATTATTATAATATAATATAATAATGTTATGTAATGTTAACAATATAATATATAACACAACTAATAACATAACATAACATAACATAACATAACATAACATAACATATCATATCATATCATAACATAACATAACATAACATAACATAACATAACAGCAATATAATATAATATAATAGCAATATACATAGTAATATATATATTGCAACTATATCATATGCATATATTATATGCACATTATAGATGCTTCTACTGTTCACTTCATTTGAAATAATTGCATGCATTCTAATTAAAAAAGGGTGCCAAATCATTATTATCTTTAGTGCATAAAATATACTTTAGCAAAAATTACAGATGCAAAATAAGTTACCATTAAGTGCTTAATTTTTGAGGACAGTTCTTGACTATAAATGAGACAAATCTAGGCTACAAACCTGACGAACTATAGTTTCTTTATAAAAACTCTGTAAAGTTATGCTGACACTTAAATTTAAGGCACAGTATTGTTGGGGAAAAAAAAAAAAAAAAATATCCGGAGACATGCCAGAAATCCATCCTTACCAAATATCTCAATGGGATCATTTCTAGTCTGGAATCAGAACTCCAGCTGCTGGGAGATTTAGTAACACTCTGGTTATGATATCATCAAATTGCAAAAGCTTCTGGACAGCTGAACCCTTTTTACCCCAAAGCTGTAATCTGATATGCAGAATTGTCTGGGTACAGAAAGTACCTTAAGGCCCCATTCAGAGAAATGTAATGCATTACTTAAGGCAGCCAAAACATGGAGAATGTTTACTTCTAAAATCAGTCAGACGTTTCTTAAAAATAAATCCCACTATTGGATACACGAGTCTTCCAAAGAGAAACAAAATTACTTTTATTAAGGTATGGAAGATTTAGAGTAAAATAACAAGTTTGATTCACACGTTTTTCTTGGTTCTTTGCTCAGTCCATCTCTATGGTGAACAATATGTAAAGCCCTTCAACAAAAATTTGGCTTGCTTACATGTTTTGTTTCTTACATCATGATAATGCACTTTGCATAACTGTACTATCATATTTTTTTTTTGCAACTCTTAAGAGCATGAAAACAAAGGCTTTAGTTTATCTGACCACTGAAGTTTACACCGATTTTAAACTGTAAATGTAGCAATTTTTACTTAAGCCTGTCTAGTGCAGTGGTTGAGTTAATTGGAACAGGAGAATGTAGAAATTCAACTCCAGCTCAGTGTCACTTGGAGTCAATCAGGTTTTCTCATCCCAAGTTACTCTGAAAAGTTTGTATTATGAGGATTAAATTAGAGAAGAGAGTTTTACATGCCAGGTTTATTTTCTAGAGAAAAACCATGAGGAAGGGAGGGAGGGAGGGAGGGAGGGAGGGAGAGAGGGAGGGAGAAGGGAAGGGGGAGGGAAGAAGGAAGGAAGGAAGGTGATCAATGTAGATCTGCATATTTTTAAATTAGTAAAGAGAGTAATCATTCTTTGTAAGACCACCTTGATGATGGTGAAAGAACCCGCCATCATTGCTGAGCAGGCATTTTGCAGATGGATCCCATGAGTTTTCAGATTTGGTGAAGCAAATGCATACTTAGCCCAAATCTAGATTTTTTTATCAGATATTTGTTATTATATCTGTCCAGCTATTTGGAACTTTATATCCAGCTCCTCCATCCTTGCATATATTCTAATATTCAAGTCCTAAAGGGATAAAGGTTATTCAGATCTAATCTAAGCAAAAGATCTCAAATGATTTAGTAAATGTTTATTATTTTCATATCAAAGATTAAGGATCATTTCTTGCACAATTCTAGAAATGGATTTAAGGGCCCATTCTTTGATACAAAGTTCAGCTTGATGCCACAAGCTCTGTTTGACAGGTGAAGCAAATGATTGGGGCTGCTCTATTTTATGGCTTAGAAAAGGGATGCTTAAGTGTGTCACACAGGCCATTTATTTAATTTATATGCCTTCCATCTCACTACCCAAAGTGACTCCAGGTGACTTTTAGGTGGCATAAGCTTTGAAGTGTCACTGAACTAAAGCATATCTTCAGAATCTGAAAGGCCTTATTTGAGTCCCATTTTTTTCTTCGGGACAACTCAAAATCATCCATGGAATGCTTATTTTCCTTATAGAAAGTTTGGATTGATTGCTATTCACAGTGAATAGTCCTAGCTGTGACTCTACATCTAATTGTGTTGAAGAAATGAGACTTATTTCTAAGCATGAGGATAGTAGGAACACAGAGTTCTTATGATTAAAAGAAATCAAAATTAGACACGAGTAATTGCATGTACTTTGCAGCAGTGCATGAAGAAACAAAAATATCCTTCATTTCTACCCTTTTTTTGACCATTTGTGAACTTCATTCCAGATCACAGGCACCAGACAGAGAAAGTGCACTTTCTTCATTCTTATATACAAAGGAATGTAAATCAAACTGACTGGATGGATACCACAAGAGTTAGGATACCACGTAAGGAAAAACACCTTTCTAATTAGTGCTTCATGCTGGATGCATCATACTTTTATCATAATTAGATTCATTCACAAATTGCTCTAGTCAATTCCTAAGTGAATAGCATTTGCTGAAGCCCAGATTTAAAGTGTTTGGAATCTACTCAGTAAAGGTGCTTTGAGAGCAGGAAGTGCATGAACCTACTGATGTAGCTGTTTTAATGAGTCCTAGATAGATGCTGCATCTGTGTTTCAGTTGGTCCCAAAGCATCATTTATGAATTAAATCTGAAACACTGCACAATCCTAATTTTATCATTATGAGATTTCTTTTTCACTTGTTTGCAAACAAATAATAAAATCTGTTTGAAAAACAATTAAATGCAAAGGAAGATTAAATGAGCATTGTATGATTATGTCCAACTTTATTATTATTATTATTATTATTATTAAACATAGAAACAAATTGAGTCTAGAAGAAAGAGCAGGAAGTTCTCAAAGTAGGCAAACTGATTTTATGCATATTACTTTCTTAATTATATATTAAATTATTATATTAATTTTTAGTGTTAGAAGTTCTGCAGACTGGTAGGGAAAAGTCATTACTCTGCGACAATAGCTTAGCCTTAATATTTAGAAACCACTTTGTGTAATAAAAGGATCTTATAATACAGATTTAAAAAAAAACCAGTAAATAATGTTATGCAGATTTATGGTGAAAAAAAGTTATATCAGCATGGAAATCCTTTTCATTTTACTCTGTTTTAACCGGACAATTTGGCAACATGTTGCATATTTCAGAATTAAGAGTAGCTTTCTGCTAAACCTACAGGATTTTTATAATCTATTACTATAAACTCACAAGAAAGCTGCTCCTAGATATAATCAAGAATTTTCACAACAATAGATTAACTGGAGAACAGCTTGCCTATACTGCTAATATGAAATGCAACCTTGCTTTAGTTTTCATCTAGAAAATGAGTTTTAAAAAAAGTTTTTGTCATATATGCTACCCAAAGTCATTTATTCGTGAAATGGGCAGCTATATAAATTTATTTAATAAATAATAAAAAGTGTGCTCTAAATTTAGCTGAAAATGTTATAAAGACATCTTCAACTCATTATTATTGTTATTATTATTTTTAAAGTGACAAAACCCTATAAACTCAAACAGAAAAGTACTCTATGGGCAGGTATTTGGTCTGTAAATTAAACTAAAGGAAGATTATTGTGGCAAGTTCATTTTATATAACACATTTATCTAGCAGTGGCTAAAGGGAACCCATGTGGGCAAATTATTAAATGCTTCTCCTGTAGTTAGCCACAAGTATAGTTTTTCAGGGATTTTTGCAAAAAGGGAGTTTTAGTCAAGAAGCAGAGAATGAAATACCCATCCAGTGGCAGAGATTGTTGCAACCACGTATCCATTCATCACAATAACACCAAGAAGTTATTGATGCTTTGGATCCCCTCCCTCTTGTAATCCATCATTGATCAGTGGAAGCAATGCCTATTAATAAAAAAAACAACTTAATGGATAGTTTACAACTGTAAATTTGTTTTGGCAGCCAAGGGAATAGTCGATTGAAAAAGAGCTGTAAGAGCCACATTTTGAAGCAGGTGTGGGCCATAATGTTTACTTTCTCCTGTCTCATGGATGACTCAGATATTAACTTCAAGCAGGGATGTCCGTGGTTCTCCAGGTGTTATGGAATCCTGCCAGCCCTAACCAGTTTGGCCAATGATGAAGAATTCCTGCCTATTCCTGGCTTAAGGCAGAGATAGACATGGCTAAGAGCTGCTTTCACTGGGAGCAAAGGCCTCAGCAGGGTGAAAAGATAATGCTGGATGAAAGGGCCATTTTTAGACATGAGGACAATTTCATTCTAAAACTGAGAATTATTATTATTGATCATCGCACAGTCAGCCAGATGTTCAGACTAGATTTGGCATTTTTGCCTACCTATCGAGTCCTTACCAAGGACCTGGGATAGGCAGATGTGAATGTTTGATGGTATTACAAATATCGTCACAGGATGGAAGCAGTTCCTAGTAAAGCCGCCTTTTGCAATTAACTAATGGCGAATTTGTCAATGCCAATGATGTTCAAGTGGTGCTCCAGTTGTTTTGGGATTGCACCCAAGGCACCTATTACTATTGGTACTACCCTTGCTTGCCTTTGCCACAGTCGTTCTATTTCTATTTGTAGGTCTTTGTATTTTGTTATCTTCTCCAGTTCTTTCTCACCTATTCTGTCATCGTCGTCGTCGTCGTCATCATCATCATCATCATCATCATCATCATCATCATCATCGTCGTCGTCGTCGTTGTTGTTGTTATTATTATTCACACAATCAGCAAGATGTTTTAGACTGGACTTGGCATTTTTATCTACTTATCAAGTCCTTCCCAAGGCCAGAACAGGCAAATTTGATGGTGTTAAAGCTATTGTCATAAGATATAAGCTTTTCCAAGTAAAGCTGCCTTTTGCAATTGACTGACTTTGTCAATGCCAATGATATACAAGTGGTACTCCAGTTATTTGGGGATGGTACCCATATTATTATTTGTACTTATCTGTATTCTGATTACCTTAGGGCTCACATTGTATCTGTTTCCTACCACAGAATGTTAGGAATTGACAATTTCTAGCAATTGTAACTCTTGAGAACTTATGGAAGCTGAAAAAAGATAGGGTCACAGATTACTTAATTATCCTCTCCTTCAGATCTGTGTGTGCCTCCCGCTCATACAAATGGAGCTGTGAGTTCACCTGCTGTTCACATGGAACCATCCCCTCTCCCCCCGTCCTCTGGTTTGCCAAGCCAGAAAGGTTGGGGACAACTGACATAATGTACTTAACGCAGTGGTGCAGAGGCTTAATGAGACTGGATTGCACTGCACTATTGAGCAATTACCAGCACTCCAGTGGTTCAATTCCAGGTTTGTGGGATGGGGTGAGTTCCCGTCTCTTGTCCCTAGCTCCTGGCCACTTAGCAGTTCAAAAGCATAGATATAGCCATTTTGGTGGTCGGAAAGTGCTGGCTGTGTTCTGTGTGGAGAGCTGGAACCAGTGCTGGATCTGCCTGGACAAAATCTGTGGAGGAGCAGTGGCGGAGAGCCCCACCAGTGAGCTGACTTCCTCTGAGGCCAGCCGATGTGAAGCTTATTTGTCCTCTTTTGGTGCCCCAGTGCAACAAACAGACTAGCAACTTCAGCTGCCAGGATTTCTGCCATAACATTGTAGCCTCCTTGGCCTTATATGCTATACAGTAAATAAATACATAATGACTTAACCTTCCTGTGTTGTGCTTTGCTTTGCTGCATTTACATAACTCTTTTTCCTCTGGATCATCTTCCTAATTCAGCTGATTTTCTCTCTTTGCTGGTGGTTCCAGAGTTTCGGAAATGTGTGATTCCTCCATTCTTCTCCCAGTCCTATTTCAAGGTTGCAGCTTTATTGGCAACTGTGCCGGGCTGACACTTTCACTTTCTCTGTGCTTCTCCAAATGTTTCAAAGAATTCTAGAGCAAATGTTCCTTCAGTTAAACTGAACAAATGTAGGAGAGTTAAATTAAAGGAGCTGGGACAGCAGAGTAGACAAGAGCTCCAAATAGTTTCAATCAGAATGTGTGCTATAGGTGATCTTCAATATATGGTCATAATTGAGCCTTGCAATTATGGTTGTAAGTCATGATGGTCATAAAATGAGTCATCACGTAACCTACCTGATTTTATGACCCTTTTGTGATAAATGAACCGCATGGTTGTTAAGCAAACCCATTGCATGCTCTGGGTGCTTTTTGTGGAAAACTAGAAGTAAACATTGTAAATTGCAGAACACAGCATGTGGGTCAATTGCCCAGGGACCAAAATGCAGTCACATGACTGGGGAGGAGCAACTGGGTCATAGGTAGCTTTTGGAGAGTCTGTTGTAACTTTGAAGGATCACTAAGTGATTGATCATAAGTCAAAGACTACTGGTACTCTTATGCAATTCTGCCTCAGTTTTCCCCCAGGAGTAAGGTCCGGAGAACCATCCAATATAGTCATCATGGAATTTTTCCTAGGATCTGCAAGGCTATGGAAGAATTACAGAAGCTTTTTTAACTGGAAGGAATGGAAGAACTTTGGGGAAATCGACACATGCCTATGGGAGGCTGAGTATGTGGGACAGTGGGTAGAAGGGAAGGATCCAAAATTATGGGACGGGGTGAAGCTTGAGCCAAGACGGCAGCTAAAGAACACCAGCTGCCAAAAGGAGGCAGAATGGCCACATCCATGCATTAAATATTTATCATCATCCATCCATCCATCTGTCCATGCATCCATCCATCCATATTTCATTTTTCTTCTTCTTTTGGATTGGCATCTCACTCATTGTCTATAAATGCCTTCTGTGTTTTTCAAGTTTCGATAATAGTTTCAAAAATATATATGAAAATTAAATATAGATATATTTCTGGCTAGAGCTTACAAATCCCCCAGGTAATAAAGTTGTTCACAGAATATTAGCTGACAGCTACACTTACTCATAGGCCTCATTCTACTGTGGCTGAAATAGAAGTTTAGAAGTCGCAGCAGTCATTTCTTCCCTCCCTCCTTCCCTCCTCCCTTCCTTAAGTCTTCATTATTCTGAATCTCAGTATTTCAGACTTAACTTTCACTCTGCTTTTTGGCAGATGTGACAGGTGGCTGGGACATTGATAGCATCAGTCTGGTTCTGCCTCCAAAAGCAGTGATTTTTCTCCCCCTAGCAATCATTAATTAAAGGAAATAGAGAAGAGGTGCTACCCAATCAAGTTAGCAGTTGTAATTTAAAATAAAATAGATTTTGTAGGGAAGAGAGAAGAATAAGGGAGCCTTTATTAATCTGGAGCCAGGTTAAATTCAGTCTAGCCTAAGTTTAAGATGGTTAATCAAAAACTGATTTTTAAAGAAAGTGGCCCTGCAGAAGTTTCTTTGCCTAGGCAGGTAAACAATTGGGAACAAAGCCACATAAAGGAAATGCTTGTGCTATTCAGACACCTTTATTTTCAGGCCTTAAAAATATCATTGCTTCATTGGAAAAGAATGTATATTACGCACCAAGGGAGCCAACATAAATTGGTCTGATTTTATCTGTGTTTGTACACAAATAGCTAAATGCAGAAAGATGGTCCTTCGTTAGAGGAAAGCAGCTTTCAAAGTGGGTTGCACAGTTTTCAGGTGAAAATAAAGGGCTGATTATGCATCATAGGGGAATAATAAAAAAGCAGAGTTTGAAAGGACCTTGGAGGTCATCTAGACCAATTCTCTGCACGAGCAGGAGACCCTACACCATTCTGGACAAGTGGCTGTCCAGTCTCTTCTTGAAAGCCTCCAGTGATGGGGCACCCCCAACTTCTGAAGGCAAGCCGTTCCACTGGTTGATTGTTCTCACCGTTAGGAAATTTCTCCTTAGTTCTCGGTTGCTCTTTTCCTTGGTAAGCTTACATCTGAAGGGTTGTGTAACTGGAACAAAAAGAAATTGTTTAGCCTAAATATTGCTATCTCACTTTTGTAATCAGCATTTGTATCAGGGACAAATTTCATGCAAGCGTGAAAAACATGTACATGGATGGAATGTACTGGAGGAGGGAATAAGGGAGAGTTCAGGAATGATTGATGTCTTCCTTATGATGTAATGGCTCTGTTGTCTGATTTTCATTGGCTAACAAAGTTTATAAAGCAATGCCACTAACTTTCTAAGGTGTGGCACTTCTGAACGCAACGCTGCCAGTGTTCAGATTGTGTTCCCACCCAGGACTTATTTCGATCGAAAATAAAGTGCTGTTTCCTCAAGAAGCCTCCGTTTGAGTTGCCTTATTAGACCTATAATGGTATCTCAAATTTAAGTAAGGGCCAGGGACCTTACACATCCATTGGTTCTTGTTTTGCCTTCTGGTGCTGGAAAAGAAGAAATACACACTTCCTTCCTAAAAGGAAGACAAATAAGGAGAGTATTGATACCCCTATATCTTTAACTTTCCTGTTAGTTTATTACCATTATTGGAATTCTGTCCTCTGATTTACTGAAACATTTTTCTTGTTTACAGATAGCCTTCTGTTTTTCTTTCACATAGCTGAAGTTTTGGAATGCATTTAGAATTTATGTTTTATGTTTAGCTACAAATTCTCATATGATACTGATATTGTTGTTATTTCTACTATATATCTCTCCACTGTTCTGGAGTCTTCATGACAGCCCACACTTCCTGATCCCCAACCCTCCCTTGAGATCTGTTCTTCTCAATACATATTCCTATTGGATAGACTGAAACATGGGCCAAGATGCTTGAAGAGAAGAATTGTAAAAGGAAAACCCATATTAATCTAAGGCAGCCAAAAGTTAGTCTGCTAAAATCCTTTCCAACTAACAAATTCTGTTGCTTACAAAACCTTATACCAATGAAACAAAAGTTCTTGTATCTACTACAGTTTGTGGAATGGTACTACTACTTAAGTTGTATGCTTTCTCCCTTATGGTGTAGTCTACTTCATACATCCTCCCAGTCACTTTCTTTCTACAATGTCGTCTCTGCAAACAATCTTGGTCCTTCTATGAGACTTACTTTTTGATTCCATCTTGATCTAAATGTTAAATTTTAGTTTCTAAAGCACTGATCTGCATCAGACAGGCTGAATGTAGCTGGTAAGTAAGACCCACATATAGAGAATAACACTGATGGCATCATTGAAACAATTCTGGTAGCACATCCTGCTGCAGATAAAAAAAATAGTTTGTATAGTTTCAATCAATGAAACTATAAAAGTAAATACAACAGTGACAATAACAAAAACTATTGAAACAATTGCAGGTCAGGTTTTGAATGATTACAATATTATGTTATTATTTGCAGTATATATATATATATATATATATATATATATATATATATATATATATATATATATATATATATATATATATATATATATATATATTATATATATATACTATCTATGGTGTATATATATATATATAATTATATATATATATATATATATATATATATAGATAGATAGATATAGATATAGATATATAGATATAGATATAGATATAGATATATAGATAGATAGATATAGATATAGATATAGATATAGATATATAGATAGATATATATAGATTAGATATAGATATAGATATAGATATATAGATAGATATAGATAGATATAGATAGATATAGATAGATATAGATATAGATATAGATATAGATATAGATATAGATATGATATATATGGAATATAGATATAGACAGATATAGGTATAGATATGATAGATATAGATATAGATATATAGATATCTCTAACCTCTCATCTAGTAAACAAATCATGCTGCATTAATACATTACCAAAACATAAAAAAACATTATTTTTGCATCTAGTTGGAGAAACTTAAATTGTCATGAAGAAATGAGCATTTATATTGATTTTTGGGTCTCTATTTAGAAAGTCAACAACTGCCTTTTACCATTTTAAAACCAGGCATTTGTTTCTTAGTATTTAGCTAACTACTTTATTGCCTTTGGAAGTAATTGGGAAATATTCAGTGCATAATAGTCGATAAATCACATAAGGAATGATGAATAGCATCTTTGTTCTTGGTTAATTATATTGTGCTTTGTAAAGTGAGGGGGCTTGGAAAGCAAAAAGAATCTGGAGAAAAGTTAATTACATCTGATAATAGCAAATGATATTTAGCTTAATTGGGCAATGCCTGCACATTTTAAGAGCTGGGGAAGCAAAAAAGAAAACAGGATCTAGCAGTTGTACAACATTTAGTATGTAGCAAATGTTGCATGAAGGTCTTGCTCTGCTCTTTGCCGGGTCAGCTTCCCATTCAGAGAGTTATTTTTATAAGTAAAATTTAGCCTCAAGTGAAAATTGAGGTGAATCTGAAAAGTCCTGCCTGGATAAAATATCTCCTAGAAAGCTAAGAATGGCTAAGAGAACTATTAAAGTGATCTCTAAGGCTTGATGAGAAGAAGACTCAGATCTTGCTGTAGGAAAAATTGAATGCTATCCCAGATTCTCACAGCTAACCTAACAAACTAAATTAAAACTAACTCATTAGTTAAATGAACTGTATCAGCTACTAAGTGGGGCCAGGGTTATCTAGTTTCTGTAGGATAATCCCCTTGTGGTATTCATTAGCATAACATAATTTATGAATGAAATCTAGAACCAGAATTTGTGAACCTTGGGCTGGTACTCAGTAACTTTGTTTTTATAAAAATAGTTTTATGATTTATCTGCCATTTTCCCAGGTACTAAAGGCAGCTCACTGAATTTTATTTGACACTTCCTGGTTCATTGATTATGTATAATTAGGTGGTTTCGGACTTCTAACCACATAGATAAAGCAACTTCTAATCAGCCTGGCCAGTGGCAAAGTCTACTGCTTCCTCAACCCAGTTTATGGTATGTCTACCCTACCTTTTGGTTGCAGAGAGCCCAAGACAAGTTATGACATGGTAAAACCCAATCAGAATCACTCCAACATTTCAAAAATACTGCATCAATGTGGAAGAAAGGTAATATGTTACAACAAAAATGCTCTGCCTTGGCACGTGCTTTTGTTTATTTTTATTTAATTTCTATTGCCTTCTAACTGGATTACCCAAATTCATTTTCAAAAGTGGTAATATAGGGAAGTATATCTAATTTGGAATCTGTAGGATCTTTTCTCTGTTAGATGGTTGGACAACCTAATTTGGGAATATAATTCAGCCCTATAATTTTATGACAGGGAAAAATTTCAGCTTGCCATTAGATTCATACACCCCACTGAGCAATTCCTTAAAGAATCACACTGAATAACTAAAGACAAAATATCCCAGTTGCTTTCTTCACACATGGTATGCTTATTAAGTTGGAAACTTTTGAGTAGATTTCCTAATTCCCTTTTTTATTTGATTTATTTTGGGTGTAATTCTTTTCCCCCCCTGCTGTTCCCCCCCCTTTTGGGATTGTTTTAAGAAGAAACCATGCATGTGTCAATCCTTTTGAGAGACACTGCACTGCAGTCTGTCAGTTTAAAATACTTCCAGTTCTTCCTGCTAGCATAATATACTTGTTCCTTGAATAAATCCCTGTAGCCCACCAGAAAACTGCACAAATAAAGCCAGCTGCCTTAATAGTATGCATTTTCCCCTAATGTGAAGGATTTCTTAATTGATGTTATGTAGCTGTTGGCTGATGATACCCTCTTGGAGACTGGCAAGGTCAGGAACTAAAATAACCCACTTTTGCTAGGAGAATATATTTTGGTCTAAAAAGGTTTCCTAATGTTTCATATCTCGCAGGAGCAAGAAATAGAATACTTCATAACAGCTCAGGAAAAAGCAACCAGTTTTATGGACTGGAATTTTTTTCCTCCTTTTTTGAGTTAAGAATTTGTCAGTTGTTATGGCTGAAAAACGTAAGGTGAGATATAACTGGGTTACGCCAAGTCAAACTATTTGTTCCTTTAGGATAAGGTGAGTGATATGCAAGCCACCCCATCCTTATTTTTATAACCTCCTGTGATCATACGACATAAATTTGGCAGCTCAGAGAAACTTTTGGGCTTTCAACTGTTTCATTTTGTTTTTAGCATAATGTTATATTCATTCCCTGCCTTCCACCCTAATGAAAGAATACATTCCAAACAAAAAAGTGGTCCATCCTGATCCAATAATTCAGTATCATCTTCTCTACTAATATAGCCAAACTAAGAGAAACCAACTGTACCGACCACTCTCCAAATGACTAAATTCAACATTATTTTTGTTCTGTTTAATTGGGATTTTCACAGACTGCCTGAACATGTCCTTGCAGTTTTCTTGGCAAGGTTTTTCAGAAGTGGATTGCCATTGCCTCCACCTGAGGGCTGAGAGAGACTGATTCACCCAATCTTACCCATTTGGTTTCATGCCTAAAGAGGAACTAGAACTCATAGTCTCCTGGTTTCTAGCCTGATGCCTTAACTACTAGACCAAACAAGCTGTCGTAAATCCAACATATAGTAATAATTTTATGATTTGAGATAGTTCAAATCAGTGTTGATTACCATCATAGTCCAGCAAAGAAAGACAAGATTATTATATAGTTCAAGCAAATTATCCACTTTTATTTTATTTGGGTTTTTAAAAGAAGACTAGGCAGTCACTTGTCTGACATAGTATAGGTGTAAAGACCTACCTCAAGCAAGCCACCCAAGAAAGCAGAACTCTTGAAACAGGCATTGTCTCAAAAGGAACTTTTATTAGGGGCTATTAGGGACTAGTGATAGCAGGGAAAACAAGGCGAGATCTGGAGAAAAACCCATGCAAGCAGTATATTAAAATCAATATTATTACTCCTTCCCCCAGGGTCCCAGGATCCATTTGAATTCCAGCCAATCTACAGGTGGCATAGTGTTTTGGTAACTGGCTCTGTTGGCGTGCTCTTCAAGGTCTCTCTCGCTTTCATTTCCTTCTGGCTCCCAGCGCCAACCATCTCCTAGATAAGGGAGATGCATTCTTTCTCCTGGGGGAAGGGCATAGTGGCAAGACAGTGCAAAGCATCCCCAAGACAGCCCCCCTCCCAACAGAATGGCAGGCCCCAAATAATGGTTACAAAAGCAAGTATGTTTTTGGGGCCCTGAGAATAGGGTACCAGTGAAGGAGAATATTTGTAGTCAGGGTTAAAATGAAAGGTCCTTGGTGCTCTCTGAGCTTGCTTGTTTTCTTGTAGACATTTCATTACCCTAACTAGGTAACTAGGTGCTGATTATTGGTGGAGAGGTGCTGGAGTCTTTTTTCTCTTTTGGGCTGGGTGATAGTTTCTTTTGTATAGTCTATAGGTGTTGGTTAAAGTTTACGTGTCTATTGATAGCTGATTTGTCAGAGCGCCAGGCCTTCTAGAAATTCCCTGGCATTTTCGGATTTGGCCTGGTCTAGGATTGTCACATTTTCCCAATTGAAACTATGGTTAAATCTGTCCATATGTTGTAAAATTAAAGAATTTTCATCATGCCTTTTGACTGCCAGTTGGTGTTCATGGATGCGTTCTGCCCATTTTCTACCTGTTTGTCCTACATAGTGGTTGTTGCAGTTCTTACATTGTATGTTATGAATGACTCCTGTTTTTTCTTCTGGGATTGTTGGGTCTTTTGGTTTGCTTAGGATGTTTTGAAGGGCTTTAGTTGGCCTGTGTGCTACACTGATTCCATGTGGTTGTAGTAGTGTGTTAATGTTTTCTGAGATATTCTTGATGTATGTGTACTGTACATCAAATATACACATTCCAGCAAAATGGATACCCATGCAACTTCATCAAAAAGTCCCTGACCATTCAACCCAATACAGCACAATGAACACAAACCCTAAAAAAGAATTACATTGCTATATATTACTGCTATATATCCAGCACCTCTCCACCAGTAATCAGCACCCAGATCAGCATAGATTAACTCCAAGGTCACCTTCAGATCAACAATCAAGTAAGCAGTACCCCAATCATGAAACTGCCACAGAGCCATTAGTAAGCAGCCCAACCGAAGAACCCATAAGACTGCCCCCATCCATCCAGACAGGCAATATAAACTGGATGGCACACAACACTCCTTACTGATGATGTTACCTAGTTAGGGTAATAAAACGTCTGCAAGAAAACAAGCAAGCTCAAAGAGCACCAGGACTCCTCGTAGTATAGGGTCTCCTGCTTGAGCAGGGGGTTGGACTAGAAGACCTTCAAGGTCCCTTCGAGCTCTATTCTGATTTGCAGTGGGAGAATTTTTCCACCTTACCAGCAGAAATAAGAAATAGGGTGGGGAAAAAACATAATTACCATCCAATATTAAAGAGCAAACAGGACTTTGTAGAGAGAAGGGAACCAAGCTTGGAATGGTAATACACACACTAGTAAAGCAAAATTGAATTTACACAAAATTTGTTTACTGTTTTTATACTTTTCAGGTGATAAATCTACACCAAGGCAATTGGCTGAATTTTAAATGAATACTGCAAATCTTTTGTTTTTTTGCCATTTTAATAACAGCTTAACTGGTAGAATTAGAACATATGCCTGTGGCTTCAAATTGGTAGTAACTATCATATTCCAAATACTCACCTTTTTTGAAATTGTAAACAAAATCCAATTTTTCTAAACTGGCACACTTTCCATCATAAGCTCTGGGATCCTTTCTTGTAGTTGTCAATTATATACACAATGTACTCATTTTGGTTTTTTCTTTTTCTTTTTCCTCCTTATGGTTTTAAATTGTTGCTGGCACAAGAAGAGATGTCACTCTCAATTAAATCAGAATATTCTGCATTAAAAAAAGCAGCTTCTTGGGAAACAGGTCTTGAAGACTTTATTTGTGTGTGTACTAGTGTGTGTGTGTGTGAGAGAGAATGTGAATAAAGTTGTAAAGTTGATTCCTATTCAGATCAAAATGAAAGCCTCATCTTGACACCCAAAGAGGAGACTGTGAGTCCTGTCCATGTATTTAAAGACCTTGCTTGTACATGACTGATTCTCTGGTTGAAAGCACCACCAACAGCCTATTAGTTGATAGCAGGGAGATAAATAGATTAGAGAATCAGAACTGAACATCCTGCTTATTCCATACCCCCCCCCTTTTTTTTTCTACCTCTCCTTTATTAATATAGAGGTACTGAGAAAAGTAGAAGAAAACACATTTCTGGTTTGGGAAGAATTTGGACAGACTAGTCTTCTACCCCAATTGATGGGAGCTTCCATATTCCAACACATTCAATCAAGAAAAAAGAATCAGACCGACAGCTTTCATCAGGGTATAAAAGCAAGTTATTTTTCCATTATTAATTTGAATTCTGTCCTGCTTTTTCTTCAAGAGCATAGAATACCATCCAGACACATTGACCTACAACCAGCCTATGAATCCCTCAGAATCCAAATCAACCACAAACTCAATCAGAGACAGCACTGACCCTCAACCAACCCACGCAAGCCCCCTCCCACCAGCAGTTCACCTCCCAATGACCCTGACCTGATGTAACCTTCCCATCACAAGACCCATCACACACCTCTCACTGATGACTCACATCTGACCCATCCCAAGACTCTCACTTGACACACCCACACCTGAAGCCCTGATAAACAGAACACTGACACTGACATCCCCTAAATTCTGCTGAA
Organism: Azemiops feae; assembly: GCA_023970755.1. Classification (NCBI taxonomy): domain Eukaryota; kingdom Metazoa; phylum Chordata; class Lepidosauria; order Squamata; family Viperidae; genus Azemiops; species Azemiops feae. The sequence continues at coordinate 147,528 of JALGBA010002000.1, forward strand.
GGTGTTACCTAGCCTGAAAACGAAATGTTCAGAAACCAACCCACAAGCTCTGAGAATGAACCTTTGCTCTCATACTATCCTCCATTGTCTTCCATTACAACCACTTGTCAGGAAGTTGGGCTGAGAGAGCTACTGTGGGGTCCTTGATGCTCTCTGAGGTTGTAGTTGCTTTCTTGCAGACGTTTCATCATCCAACTAGTTAACACCATCAGTGCCAAACCAAAGTACTCAAACTAACTTTCCTAAGCAAAGAGGCAACTAAGCCTGAAGAGGTTCTTAATATGTCCAGCTGTGCATTATCTACCACAATATTCTACAGAAAGGTCCCAACTATAACAGGGTGCAAACTGCGCTAATCAGCTGGAAATCTTTGCAGTCTTAGAAAGGAGTATTTTAAATCACAGGACTTTCCACAGAGAAAGCTCAGAGAGCACCAAGGACTCCTCAGTTCAACCCTGAGCTACAAATATTATCTTTTATTAAGAGAATTCCTGGCCTAATATCACCCAATGGACTTCTACGGTTAAGAGAAGCTTTCAACCAGGGACCTTCCAAAACTTAAATCATTACATCATTCGGGCTCTTTATTCATATATTACCATATTGAATATGGCATCACTTTTTGGGCAGGCAACAGAGAACCATTGCCCCAAGGGCCATGATTCCCAAATAAGGAGGTGGTTAGAGTCATACTATGACTGGATTATCTGTATTTCTGCTCAGTTTGCTCCTCAGCTGACTCTACTCCTAATTCCCTGTAATTAAAAAAAACCCCAAAGGTTACACTATTTTTGTTTCCTTTTTATGGTTCTCTTTCTCTTAAAAGGATTTCAGTGTGAACATCTACTTAGATGGAAGATGCTCTTAAATAAAGAGCTGGCCTTCTGAAGCTTTCAAATGAAGAATGCCCTTTGTAAAATAAGACAAAAAAAGCCCCATTGTTACTATATTTTCATGAACTACTATTTCATTTCTTTTTATTAGGAAATGTATTCAATAAAATCCAAATTTTAAAAATGAAAGAGGAGAGTTTTGAACAAATTTACCTTTAGTTAGGAAGGGGAACAGTGGTCTAAACCCAGGATATTCAGTTCTGGATGTCCAGTGAAGTTCATTATTTAATTAAATTTATTAAGTTTGCCACTCCAGTAAAGTTTGGGCAGTTTATAAAATCTTTACAAAATGTTATGTTTTTTTCTCCAAATAAGGAAAGTAATGGATTTCTGTAATAAAGTAGCATAGCTCAAAACTCCCTCAGACAAATTCAGTGAACTTCATTGCACTTTGTTCCCTACAATTGTTTTGCCTGCAATTTTCCTTCAGTTTTTAGCCATTTGTGTTTTTTCCCATGCTAGATTACGAGGAAATGAATATATATAATCAAACTTTTTTTCTCTATTTTCCTTCTATTACAACAGGTCTGAAGTAGAGAGGCTACTATCAAAGGAATGTAGACACAGGTACTGGAATTTAACAGTCTCCTTGTTCAACATTATAAGCCTTTAAGAAGTATATTAACATGTTTCTGACTTTAATCATTTTAATTTGTTAGAAATGGCATTTTCTATCAATTTAGATTTTTAATTAAGAGAATCTGGGACATTATTCAACAAAACATTACAATAATCCACCCAGCTGTTAAAAGATGGGGTCTGCTAAATCCTGATATAACTTTTAAATCTCTTTATGTTTAAAGACATGATCCACATTAATTAGGTGAGGACAACATATAACCTATGATTGCATGTGGCTCTTGGCCTAATTTCATCTACTTTTGTCCTAATTTTAAACATTCTCTGTCAATGATGAATCTAGCATGATTTGTTCTCCCTGGGATGTGAGAGGTAGGGTATTATTTTAGTTCTGCAGCAGCCTTTACTTCTCAGTAAATTACTGTGTGTGTGTATGTATAACTTTGATTCAGCAATTTGAAGGAGATTTGTTAAAATCTACAAATTCACTTAACTTTCTAAATCAGATCAACCATTTGAATCAAATCATTGAATCAAATCTGTTGCCTCTGAATGAAATTAATGACTTGAAAGGATTTTTGGCCATGGATAAATTGTTTTTTAAATTGATTTATCAGATAAATCTGGTTCAGTGCTTTGAATTAAAATATCACCTGAAATTTACCTGATTTTCCAAATCAAATTGAATCATCAAATCAGATTGGATCAATGATACAAATCAAATTGATGACTTATATTCAGTTCATGCTAGAAGGCTCACCTTTATAGATTGCCCTTGAAGAAATAAAACTCTTCACAGGTGAAACAAAAACCAAAAAACCTCTGATACCTTCATCAGATAGGCGTTCTTCATAAGTCTTTCCTATTACCGTAAGCATGTTCTTCAAAAAGAATTGTGACAGTAAGATTCTTTAATATAATTAAGTGAATTGAATTAAAACTACTGTAGTTTTAGTGGTTAGAATAGTAAAATGGTAGAAGCATGACATGACAAGACTATTGGGTAGGAGTCTGAATATGTGGGTGATTGTATGAGAGCCAATAGAATGGAAGTTGGTAGAAGTGAGTGTAATTTCAAACTTAGTTTATATGATCTCTGGAAAGTAAATCACAGGACAAAGTGTAAATGCCCTCTTTCAAGATGTCCACTTTTTTTTATGGAAAATAATGAATGGTTTTAATAGGAACAGTGGGAACATGAATAAGAATTTAGAATAGATCTGTGCTTTGTGGTGATAAGAGGAGCAAATTCTAGTTACTTTCCTACACTTATATCTGTAAATAACTTTCCACCAATCCTGTTTAAAGTGAACTGTTCTCTGCTGGGGATGAAGGAGTCACAGGATCGTCTACAAGGCTGCTACTCTATTGTTGATATCCACAGTAAAAGTCACTTGGATTTGCTCAGCTTTGTACTGTAGTTGTGCAGATCCTGCTGAGTTGATGGAAGAAAGAACTTATCTGGAAGTCTGAACCTTAAACTCCCAAGAAGGTGGATAGGATCCTTGGATCTGCTAACTTGGTCACCTTCTTGTTAAATCCCTGTCTTTCTTGGGAGGTGACAACTGCCCAGCAGGAGACAGGTAGATGTCCATGTTGCACTCTTGGCTTCACTGATGGAGAAATAATCCATGATACCTTATAGAAGATAGCGAAGCACCTCTCCTTAAAAGCCTTCCCTGGATTCAACTCTATTGGACAATTTTATGCAATCTCCTGTTGAGAAGGTATTGGAACTATGTGCACTAAATCAGCTTTCTTTGGGATCTTATCTATACCCTTCAGTCAGGTTTCAAGCCCAGATATAAAACAAAACACTATTAGTCTCATTTATTGATGACATTTTGCAGAGCTGGGATAGTCAACTGTCCTGGTTCTTCTTGATCTTGCAGTAGCTTTCAATGCCTGTATGGATTAGGAGTGGGAGGCACAGTAACGTGTTGATTCTCCTGTCTCTGTGGTCAGGTCCAGACAGTGTCAATGGAAGGAGAGCATTTGAGCCCAGAGCCCTTAGGAGCTTACACACTTTCCTATTCTGTTTTATATCTCCATGAAGATGCTTGTCATCATAGAGTTCTGTGGCTTTATAAATTTCTAAAATCAAATAAATCAGTAAATAAACTAGTTTCCAACTTATTCCTCACCCTTTCAGAAGATAAGCAAATCAAATAGGAATACCCTATGTGATTTTTCCTGCCTGCTTACTTCTGGAATTCATGCATATATTGCAACAATGTGGACTTAACCGCTAGAAATAAATCATTTGCATCAGTCTTTAGGTAATGATGCCTGCTTTGTAGAGTCACCTGCAGGCCAAAAATGCATATAGATATATTGTATACACCTGTCATGTGTGATGGGAAACTGATGGTCTTGTGGAGTCCTTCTATTTATATTACATATAGGCAGGGCTTTTTTTCTCATAGAACGCCCAGAACGGAGTTCCGGCACCTTTTTGGGATGGAACCTTGTAGGATAGGCAAGGCGGGTTGTATGACGTGTGTGAGTTCCGGCACCTTTTTTTTACAAAAAAAGCACTGCATATAGGTGTTGATACCTGCTTTCAAATTTTCACTCCTAGCTTGGAGGCTGGGAAGAAAATGTGTGTAAGTGTTCTAGGAGATTGTTTGGACTATTTTGATCTTTGTCTTCTATGATTAGTTTATTATAAATCTAACATTTAGAAGGTCTTCAAATTAAAAGCTCCTTTCTCACCCATTTGGTACAGCCTAAAGATTAAAGGATATATAATTATGATAAATTAAACACTTGCATGGGAATAAGTAGTTAGAGATTGTGACATGCATGGTGCCCCGGAGCTTTATTAAATTTGATTTTGTTGATGGGAACTCAAGCTATTTTAAGTGGCAGGAATAAAATGGTGCTATTAATCTTAGTGAAAACATGGTTCGGGTAATGTAAAATACCTTCCTTTCCTGTGGAATACAGTAGTTAGAATTCTCCCCATACATACTTCCTTAAGCATCTCTATTTCTTTTTTCTACAGAAAAGATTGGAAACAGTAATTTGTTTAATTAAGTGACAGATTAAATTGGTCAATGCAGCCAAGCAATGTTTTGATCCTGATTACTGGAATGGAAACTATATTCAACTTTCCTAGTAACTCAGAGACCTTCATCGTTCTCCATTAGATGTGACAAATATGATTTGTTCTGGAACTCTTGATATGGCTTGTCACTACTAACAGACCAGTGTGTCCATGACAGAGGTTACAACGTGCTGTTTCATTAAGCAGCAACCATGGATCTCCCCAGTTCATAGTTCATCCATCTCTTTCCATTGAGCTGTCATTCCTACCATAACTATAATGCTATTATAGAGAGGGCTGAGTTCTCTACTCATGCCAGATGTTGTTAGGTATTCAATCCATCCTTTTTATGAACTCTGGCTCCTTCAGACAGTGAGGGAATGGCGAGTGAATTACATATTGAGCAGTGAGTTTTTGACATTTAATTATGCATCCCAAAAAGGAACATTCATCCAAATGATTACTGGAGTACAAGGAAGTAGGTCAATATCAAGAGAAATGAGGAAGAAAAAAAACCCTGGCAGCTGAAGAAATGTTTCTCATTCATCATGTTGACCAAGAATCCTTCAGTGTTTTGAGGTTAACATTAGAGGAATTCTCCACTTTGAATTGAAATGTTCACTCTTTGTTTTTGTTTTTTAAGAAAATACATTATTATTTCGCAGCATTAGGCAGAAAAGTTCTCCTGCGTATATTCTCTTAGTTTCAAATTCAGTCTGATACAACAGAATTTGTTTTTGCAATTCTTTCGAAGGAGAGAATTTTGGAGAAATTCTCATCAATAGGTACTGAATTTTTCTGTTTAGAGGTAAGTGAATCTCATCTTCCATTCTGTAATCTGTTCTCTGCTGGTCTACTAGCTCCTTTGTTTTTGAGACCTCACATATAAAGAGAAGACTTCATTAGGAAACACATCCTATGTGCATTTTCAGCCCTTTATTATTATATCTAAGTCCTGTACTTCACAATTTGATTGATAAGTTCTACTTATCTGGAGGATGACCTTCAGACTTCCAGAGAAGAGTTTCCATCCAATGCTCTGGAAACAAGATGAGGAAAGCTCAGATTCCCACAGACTACCAATTTTGTTTGTTTTTAAACTGTGAGCTGCTCAGAATGGATTGGAATTAGGCAGTTTCCAAGATAAATAAAAACAAATAAATAAATATGCAAGCAAGCAGACCAAGCATAATGACAAGAGGAGTATCTTCCAGGGATGAAGACCCAGAATGTGGCAGAGAGGCTGATCTCACTAATTGAACCTAATGACCATTATCCCTTTGTGTTAGTTCATGCTGGGACAAATTACACTGCCAGGAAGAACTTAGAGAACAAGAGACTACAAGAAAGTAGGCGGGAAGGCAATACCTCTGGAGCAGAGGTGGCATTTTTGTCATACTTCCAACTGAATGTCAAGGCCTGAGAAGAGAATAGATGATTTTGGAGTGAATCACTGGCTCAAGGGATGTCTGTAATCTACATTGATAAAAATGAATGTATTGCTTAAAATAATTCAACAATTGAAGTAATGGCAAAACGATACATCTAGGTTTGTATGGAAAGAGAAAAATCCAAGGGTTAAATATAAAATCCTCCAAGATGCTGAGGAACAATGAGGATTCGGATTGCCTGGTTTGAAATTGTATTTGCAGCCTGCTGTTTGGTTTGGATGAAGGAGTAGATGACGCTGTGGGAAAAAAAAAAGAATTTTAGAACTAGAAGCGTATGACCTGAGGTTTGGATGGCATGGGTTCCTATGGTATGATAAAGTTAAGACTAAATTAGCTTTCATAAATCACTTTATTAAAAGTGCCATATTGGGAATATAGAAAACATTTAACCCCTGAAAATGGCTTTATGGTTCTCAGCACAAGCAGTTTATAGAAAAGAAATAACAGGCAAAGAAAAATGGTCTATGTATGAAGAATTGTTAGAACAAGAACACAGAAAACAAGATTTTCTGAATCTTGAAAGTAATTGTCTGTACAGGCATTTACCTTCCAATGGTATTTATATGTAGAATTAACAGAAAAAACTAAGGTAGATAACAAGAAATTGGAAGTGAACTATGTAAGAGAGAATTTGAAATTTAACTATGTACAAATGATAATATGTAATTGCCATAATCTATAAACCTTTGTTGAAATTTGAAATGGAAGAAGACCAAGTCAAAGACTGTATGATAAAATAGATAAAAATTTGGATATAATAATGGAACAATGGGAAAATATACAGTTGAAAGGACTGAAATGTACATTATGATTTATCTAAAACAGAATTTTTATACAATGGTGTATTGTTGGGATATGAGTCTGGAAAAAATATCTATAATGTATAAGTTAGAAGCCAGGAGACTGTAAATTCTAACCCTGCCTTTGGCATGAAAGCCAGCTGGATGATCTTGGACCAGTCACTTTCTCTCATCCCAACCCACATCACAGGTTGTTGTGGGGAATATTGTGTTTGTTTGCCACCTTTACTTATAAAAATTACAAAGGTGGAATATAAACAAATGCACAAGTAAAAGTAAATCCTTGTTGGAAATGTGGACCACATGAAAGGTCATTTTATCATAACTGGTGGACTTATAAAAAAAAACACATTTATGACCATTTGTAGTGCCCCACGGTCACGTACACATGCAATGATTTACAATATTTTTGCCCAAAATAGGTGTTTGCTTCTAGTTTTGGGCAGAAATGTCCATAGCAACCGATGCCTTAGCTTAAGGACCAGATTCACATAACAAACATGGTGATTTACGTAATGAGCACCGCAAAACAAAGTTTGTAAAATAGAATTGATCACATGATAAATTGCTTTACAACTATCTTGAATTATGACCGTAATAAGCAGGCTCCATTATGGGCAAGGGCAATCTGAAAGACGAGGGCAAACTTGTAGTTCAAACTTTTCTGTAGAATTAATTTCCTGGTCTGGTTGACATAGTAGCATGGAAAGCTACATTGTTCTGAATAGTGTGTCTATTTCTGGACACTACAATACAAGAAAGATGCTTAGGAATAGAAGGAATATAGAGAAGACTGACAAAGATAGTGTGGGACCTGGAGCTGAAACCTTTAAGACAATGATTAAGAGATTAAGGGATTATAATTATCCCAAAGAAGAGAAGGCTAAGGGGAGATATGATAATAGTCCTCCAATTCTTTAAGTATAATTACAGAGATGAGGGTGTGGATTTATTGTCCAAAGTTTCTGCAAGTAGGTCAAGAACCAATGGGTGGAGGTTTTATTGAGGAAGAGCTAAACTTGAAATAAGAAAGATGGTAAGAGCTGATAAGAATGGGGGCTGTTTACTTCCTGAAGTCATCATTGCAAGTTTTGAAGCAAAGACTGAACAGGGATGGTGTGAAGGTGTGGTTTTTTTGGTAGCAACTGCTTTGGAGTAGAAGACCTCCAATCCTACAGTTCTGTGAAGTTACCTACTCAATTTCTCTGTCCACAATTTTGGTAGAAAATGTCAAAATACTATTTCAGCTCTAACATGTTGCTATAGTAGGTAGAAATTATAGAGCTATGTACGCTCTGATTGCTCTACAGTATCTAAATTGGTGGAGAGTTTTGAAAGGTCATTGGTATCCAGTTCTATTTTGAAGGAAAACATTTTCCCCTTTCTTGTACCTATACTTTGGTAGATATATGCAAACTCTGGCATGCATTATAATCCTTGCTGCTCAGAGAAGAAATACATGGGTCCTTTTTTGATAGATGATGATGCAGCAGTATAAATTAGCATGGAATGTATCCTGTTTTGTGTGGTTTATAACTCATGGAATCCTAAATCACTGTTATTTTTATTAAGGAGACATCTACCAGCACTACTGTGTCACTACTTCAGCAAGTAAACATTGACTTGTCCAAGTTCCAACTCTCAACTTCTGTTTGGTTAGATTTAAATTCTTTGTGTTCACTACCAATTTTTGTTTTTGTTGAACAGGGAATTGAAAATACAAGGTAAACAACTATCTAAACAGAATGAACTGTAAACTCATTGTTGAGGCTGAGGGTAATGGAACTAAAACATCATTCTTAGCAAAGGGTAATTATTAGAGATTTCAGAAGAGACTGCTGTGCTGATATTAGATTCTTGTAGGGATTAGTTTAATTAAAAATGCTATTATTTTCATGATTAGTGCTTCATGTTCAGCTTACGATTGCAACATGCTTCCCTCAGCTACCATGGTGTAAGTATATATATAAAAATACCAAGATGCTTTAAAAACTCTCTCTATATTCCCTTGGCTCGGCTGACAAAGAGGGGAGGAGAGCTGGTGGCCTGGTGGTTAATGTAACTGCCTAACATACAGGCTGCCTAGGTTCGAATCCCATAAAGGGTGTGGCTAGCTGATGAGGGCAGAATGTGCCCGAAATAGCTATTCTAGTCTCCCACTTAATTCTTTGACAAAGAGTTAAAGAATTAAGTGGGAGACTAGAATAGCTATTTCGGGCATATATATATATATATATATATATATATATATATATATATGTCTTTAATAATTTTAAATATTGGAATCCCAGGTATGGACATTTAAAGTCAATTAAATAAAATAATGAACTCCGGGATATTAGAAAAAGGCTTCTTTATTGCTGAGCTTTCGTTAACAACCTGTTAACATCATCAGAACAAAGGGCTAAATGGCAAGGGAGCATGTGCATAAATTCACATAACAGTTGGAAAACGGTTACATTGTGGCATGTGCACATAGCGTGCTTAGGACGCTCGTTTAGAAAAAATCACATTGACAATAGCAGGTATACAGCAGTAAGTCTCCCGACAAGATTTAAAAGTTGCACTTATCAGCTGTTAGGCGCGCAAGCCAGATCGTGCCTGTCAGCTGTTTGGCGCGAGGTTAACAGGGGGCCGCGCGAAGTCTTGTGCCGGCTGGATTCTTTCAGTGGAGAGCAGCTTGGATGTTCGTCTTGCCCTCTCACGTGCAGGTGTTGTGGGACTGGATCTGTCAGCTGTTTGGCGCGTAAGTCGGATCGCTCCCATCAGCTGTTCGGCGCGAGGTTTTTCGGGGCGTTGCATGAGGTCTTGTGCCGGCTGGATTCCTTCCGTAGAGAGCAGTTTTGATGTTCGTCTTGCCCTCTCACCTGTGAATGCTCCAACACTGGAAGTTTTTAAGAAGAGACTGAACAGCCATTTGTCTGAAATGGTATAGGGCTATCTGCCTGAGTAGGGGGTTGGACCTGATGACCTCCAAGGTCCCTTCCAACATTATTATTATTATTATTATTATTATTATTATTATTATTATTATTATTATTATTATTATTATTATTATTATTATTATTATTATTATTATTATTATTATTATTATTATTATTATTATTATTATTATTATTATTATTATTATTATTATTATTATTATTATTATTATTAGTATTATTATTATTAGTATTATTATTATTAGTATTATTATTATTAGTATTATTATTATTTGCTAGACCAAAATCTGGTTTGAACAATTTTCTATCCTTAAGAAAAAGGCTTCTTCTACCTGTTGTTTGTCTACCTTATGGGATGCTTCTGAATTTGTCTTATTACTGGTTTGTTAGAGTTGTTATTTTGACACATTCTTACACACCTTTATATTGTTCAGGGATTTGCCTGGCTGCCCAGTCTGAAGAATCCCATGGGGGAAAAAATATTTTCCCCTCCTTAGTATTTACTCAAAGTATAGGGAGGCTGCAGAATATTATACTGTATACTGCGTAGTAAAAGATAGGACTTTCATATACCCAGAACTTGGACACCTCATATTTAAATAAGTGCAAGGAATCACTATTCTCCCCAGGAGAATTCTAGTGATTTCCCATTTCTTTGAAATAAATTCCAAAAATTCAGAATAACAGATTTGTAAGGGACCTTGGAGGTCTTCTTGTCAAAAATCCCTACTCAAGCAGGAAACCCTATGCCATCCCAGACAAATCTCTAATCTCTTCTTAAAAACTTCCAGTGAAGTTTTTAAGCTGTTCCATTGATTAATTGTTCTTACTGTCAGGAAATTTATTCTTAGTTCTAGGTTGGTTCTCTCCTTGATTAGTTTCCATCCATTGCTTCTTATTCTGCCTTCAAATTCTTGCTAAATGAAAACTGGTAAGAAAAAAAAAATATCACTGTGACATAGTCTAAATTCACTCAAACAGTCCAGTCTAAAAATCTTTAGTTGAAAGAGAGATGTGCATTTTTCACTATCATATTTATAACCAGCCAGTCCAAAGATTTTTCTGGCTGTTTAAGATGCTTAATATTTTAACCTCTCTTTTGACTGAGTTTGATCAACAAGAAGATCAACACAACTGGAAAATCAGAGCTTGCAATGTGAAGCCAGAGCAATGCAAATACAGTCATGCACTTCTGTCCATTCAATTCACTTTATTCAGTCTGAACCCATATTTATTATGGGTTCTAACAATCACCTTTCAGTAGAGACCCAAAATCTGATGGCGCCTTTTCAGGCTAATAGATTTTATTGAAATGTGTAAGATTTCATAAACAAAAACTCACTGCAGCGGATTTCTTCCAAAGGAAGGACACCAAGGTTTTCTTAAATGCTGACAAACTATTTATTAATGAGGTAAATCAGATATTCTGGAATATCCCAAAGAGCAAAAATAGCTATTCACAGGGACACTGGCCTCTATGTGTACTAGAGTTGAGAAAAAGATTCTTTGCAAGGTAAAGATGGTGGGTGGATGTCAGAATATCTTTGTGCTCTGTTTCGAGTGATATGAATGGATGTTGGGTTGAGGGCGAGGGTCTTAACTTCAACATATAACAGAACAACTTCAAATTTAACCCCATCATTTACACTTACTACAATTATGACCAAACTTTAAATCATATTTCCACAGTTTATGTGAAACCTTTGGCCAAAGGACCACCTATAGCTCACAAACATTTATTTTGCAGCTTCTACCGCTCATTCTGTCATGATACACCAAAATTAGAAGCATAGTTTCTTCCATGTGAACAGTGGCAACATATAAAACTTGTAATATGAACACGAATATTGGCTTAGTAGGATTTTAAAAAAAGGATAAATATAGGTCTACTCTATCTGGGCTTCTGGATGAGCAAGATGCCAGAAGAGAATTAGAATTTTTTTTTCTGTTTTATTTTGGTGTTAATATATAAAGTCCACTAGGAATTTTGGAGTCCAGAAAATAGTAGGCCTGATTGAAATAAAAAAACTGGCTCTGCCTGTACATTTGGTCTTAAGTATTTTGCTCCTTAGAAGGCCAGATCCTGAAGTTGAAACTCAAGTACTTTGGCCACCTAATGAGAAGGAAGGACTCACTGGAGAAGAGCCTAATGCTGGGAAAGATTGAGGGCAATAGAAGAAGGGGACGACAGAGAATGAGGTGGCTGGATGGAGTCACTGAAGCAGTAGGCGTGAGCTTAAATGGACTCCAGAAGATGGCAGAGGACAGGAAGGCCTGGAGGAACATTGTCCATGGGGTCGCAATGGGTCGGACACGACTTTGCAACTAACAACAACAATTTTGCAATATCATTTCATCCTCAGAAATTTTCATTGTTGTCCTTTGGTCCCCAAAGGTTGACACAATCTTTTAAAGAATTAATTCTTGAAGTTTTTTCCCCCATATTTGCATCTGGTTTCGGCTGGATCTAATATACTGATCCCTATGTACTTCTCCATAGGTAACTTTCTCTGTGGATTCTTGTGAAATATTTGTCATTATTGTTACCTCTTTATGTGTATTTATGCATGTGTGTGTGTGTGTGTGTGTGTATGGTTTATGTGAATGATCATGTAGCTTTTTGAGTCCCTTTTTAGAGCTTCTAACCACAACTTTCCTAAATAACTAAGACAGCCAGCAGCCACTATATTACTTTTTCCCACAAAGTTCTAAGATGGAATTTCAACAGCTTAGGTTTCTGGTGAATGACTCACCCAGATGGGACAATTCAGCTTGCAAGCAGAAGGCAAAGCAGCTCTTGAAAGTTGCTCAGATCTTTTCTATCCACTCTAAATCTCATAGCTCCATAACAAAGCAAACAAAAACCACAAAGTCTTTTTTATATAGAGGATCCACACTTAGAAATGTTTTGTTTTGTTTTGTTTAATTTTATTATTTTATTTATTATTTTATTTATTTTGGCTACTAGACCTGATCTGCAAAATGCTGAATACATTTGTCTCTGTGCTACCACTTCGTGGTTATCAAGAATTTTGCATTTCAGATCTGATAACTGGAAAGGAACACAATTGCAAGATGCAATTAACTTTCCAACTAAGTTTAAGGAGGGTTTTTTTTGAGCTATGATTAAAAATAACCAAAAATAACCTTTTAAGATGTCCTTTAAGCTTTTCTTCTGGCAAATTTTCCTATTTTACCAACAAGAATGAAACTTGTTTAAGATATGGTAAGGGCAGGGTGGGATCAGAGTGATAATAAGTGATACAAAATGAAGGCAGGACAATATCAGATATGGATGTTTGTAGCAAATATCCAACACAGCAGGCTTGAAATTGGTCCAAATATTCTGACTAGACTAGAGCAGCAACATTTATCTACACAACTAACCAACTAGCAAAAAGAGACCTAGTTAGAAGTTGGCTGAGAGAACAATTGAAATACTACTAAATGTCTATGGAGATTTTCAGTCATGGTTGTCCCAAAGGTGCTTTTAGATTTTGTTTTCCCTTGAAGTTGTTTTGCTTCTCATCCAGGAAGCTTCTTCAGTTCTGATTGAATGGTGGAGGATGAAAAGATTTATATTCCTTGCTGGCATCTGGCTCTTATTCTGAGAGTAGTTGAGGCCACTTTAAGGACTATTGGCCAAGACCACTCTTTCCTCAAATCTCTCTTCTTCATGCTAAACGAAACATAGGATCATGGTGCTGGGAAAAGTTATTTGAATCACCAACTCCTGGTTTGAGTAGAAATGCAAATTAAAGTGTCTGTGACAAATCTCTCCTGTGCAGGTGGCAGAATCAAGCTATATTTTATTTACTGGCTCACTAGATTTCTATTCTGACCTCCAAGAACTCAAGGGCGCATACAGTACATGGCATAGGAGCTGCGGTAGCGCAGTGGTTAGAATGCAATATTGCAGACTAAGTCTGCTAACTGCCAGCAGTGTGATCCTGACTGGCTCAAGGTTGACTCAGCCTTCCATCCTTTTGAAGTTGGTAAAATAAGGATCCAGATTGTTGGGGGCCTTATGCTGACTCTGAAAACTGTTTAGAGAGGGCTATAAAAGCACTTTGAAGCAGTATATTGTGTATATTGTGCTATATTGTCTTCTATTTTTATACTGACAGAAAAATCCTGTTTGGGCTGAGAGAGCATGCTTGGCTCAAGGTAATGAGCTTCTCTTCCATGGCTGAAGGCGGGTTACCCCTGGTCTTCCTGGTCCTGGTCCTGGTCCTCCACTTTAATCATACCAGATTCATTCTGTGAGGAATATTTTCCTTATATGTCATCAATTCTACCTGTTCTCAAATAATTTAAGACAATTATTCTCTATTCTGCATGTGGAGGTGACTTTATATGTGATATATTTCAAGGTCTGTGAAGAGACCTATCATATCTTCCCTTTGGCCATTTTTTCTGAAGGTTATATATGGCAAGTTCTTTCAATGACTTCCTGAAGGGCTTAACAGTCAGTTATCTGATCATCTTCTTTGACTTTGCACATGCAGGTTTGCCTGGATTTTCTTTTCTACATTCTACCAGTAGAAAAGAATATTTGTAGCTCAGGTTTGAACTGTGAAGTCTTTAGTGCTCTCTGAGCTTGCTTGTTTTCTTGCAGATGTTTCACTACCCAACTACATAACGTATACGCGCCAAACCAACAATTAAGCAATTAAAAAAATAACCTACTCAAGGATCTACCAACTCAGACAAACAATCAAATAATAAACAACTATCTAATAAAGGAATATCAAAAAGAAAATAAACTCCTACCAACATCGACAAGGCAAGTCACCATATATGAACAGAAAGCAAGTCCTACTCCCTTCTAGTATTGAAGATGTCATCTAGTTGGGTAATGAAATGTCTGCAAGAAAACAACTAAGCTCAGAATGTACCAAGGACTCCATTGTCAGGAGTTTGGGGACTGACATGCAGTGTGGAATGAATCTGAAAGTTTTTTGGACTACTTAAAATTTGAGCCTTTTGTCCAGAAAATGAACCGTTCTCTTCTGAATTACAATTTCCAAATGGTGTTGTGGGAATACTTAGAATGCAACCCAATTTAGAATGCTTTGGGTTGTTTTTTTTTTTAAAGAAAATCTGACAACGATGCTTGTAACTTATGGTCCAATTAGGATTGAAGCCGAGGGGGATTTTCTCATCCCTAATATTCGTTGGAAGCAAATCAAACAAGAGACTGTTTGAATTCCAGCAAATGTTAGCTTGTCATTTTTATCCATTGCTCCTATTAAGACAATGTCCTGGGAAATCATTTGGGAAGAATTCTATGTCAGGGAAAAAAAAAATATGTCGTGTGAATGGAGTCAAAAGGGCTATTAGCATTCATATCAGGAGTGAGAGGGGCCAAGTCAATGGTAATAAATTGGTGCTCTGAAGGTAGAAGCACTGGGAAAACTTGAAATGGCTTTATAGGGATGAAGTGAAATCTTTAAAAGTTACACTTCAGCTTTCTAATACTTGACCAGAAAAAAGCTAGGAGTGGGAGTGGGAGATTTTCTTTCCTCAATGCTTTACTATAAGCATTTGTAGTGGGCTCCCTATTACTCAGTAAGATCTTAAATTCCATCTAAATGCAGCATTCATCTCCTTGACAGTTTCTGGTGAATTGCAGCTTCTGTTCTCTGTATGAATTATGCATGTTTGAAAGAAGCTACCAAATTTCAATTAGTGCATCACAATTTTCTTCTTTAGACCAATTGGGCCCTGTTAACAAAAGGTCTGGGCCTTTATCTCATGGAACATCAAACTGTTTTAATCAATCTGAATTGAAATAAATATTTGAAGCATTAAACCACTCGATGTTTCCTCCCACCTCTTTTTAAGCCCCCTCCTGCATTAACAACCTTGAATCTAAATATCAACAGAACACTGTTAAATTTATTACTTTTTTTTATCCAATTTGGAAGTAGAATTGTGGAGCATTAATTGGTAGGCATATAAAAGATTCAACATGTTGCTTAAGCAGCCGAGAGGCAAGGAAGTTTAATTAAGTCATAACAGGCAATTTGTAACTAATTATAATTACTGGGCTTTTGCTTTTTAAAACAGGGCTGATTTACTGGCATAATATGCTATGGATTCTTTTACATGTGATTTATTTTATCAGATGCTCAAACAGATAAAATGTGTCCCCAAAGGGGGGGAAATCTAGAGATTTAGCTTGTGTACTGTCATTTAAATTCATGTGGGAGTTGAATATAGTGGAGTGAAATGAAAAACCATTCATTGATTTGTGTACAATAATCAGAAGAGAAAGAAAAACAGGTATCACTAATTCTGCTGGTTGAATCTGACTTGTGATATTATTCCTCTCTAGAGAACAGGGAAAAAATATGATTTCACAAAACAGGATGAAAAAAACTCCCTTGTGTTCAAATGTTTAACAGTGCAAATGTATATGAAATTAAATCCTATTGAATATAATTGAATATATGCCAAGGCAGCTGAGAGTCCAAGGAACACTTTGAGAGCCTCAAAGTCTTAAATAATAGTCATTTTTCATATAGAAGGAGAAAAAATTACAGATTGTTGGAATTATCATATTGACTGATTATTGATTAATGCAAGTATGTTGCTGTTGTTGTTATTATATCTTAAGATATAATAATAGGGCCAGTCTTCAATCTTGGCTACTGCTGAGACAAATTCATGAAGTTTTCTTGGCAATACTTCAGAAGAGATTTGACCTTGACTTCTTCTTCCTAGACACAGAAGAAAAATGAATGCCTTAAGGTGGGATTACAACTTCCAAACTCTCATTTTATAGTCAAGTGTCTATAAGTACTACACCAAACTGGCTCTCACACATAAATTACTTTGAGTCAATTTTGGTTTTGGCCAGGCCTTTCCAATAGTTTTGCTGGGGCTCTGCTCATTCTTGGCATGTGTCACAAGATTAAATTGCAACCTTCATTTCTCCCCATCCTCCAAAATTATGTATCCTACTTTAAGTTAACAATCATACAGCCTAAAATATTTCTATAATGTAGATGTATCCATGGAGAGTCCTTTTGGGGAGAATTAGAGAATGGTTATCATTGTTTCTTGAGGTGTCATCTACAAATGATCCTTCTATGTTACATCCCCACTTCCATTTATCCAACCTTGACCTCCAAGGCTGGCTGTTTACTTACCTCTATATTCAATTCTGTAGATATTTTTTTTAAAAAAAGAGCCCTAGTGATTTTTTTGGGGGGAAAAAAACCCTACCCACGATTCATTTCAGCAGCGAAAATCTGCTTAATAAGTTTAGACAAATTCTAAATATTTTATGAAAGTAACTTAAGTCATTTTTCAACACTTCCTGTTTGACAAAGAGTTTTATCACCTATGACACAAACTTGAATCACTTCGCTGAAATACTCCAGTCTTGTCTTTTGGGAGAGCATAACTCCCAAAGCTTAACTAAATCATAAAGCAAGCAAGTCAACTGAATAATTGTGATATATAGCATGCATTTCTGGCAACATGTTTTTGGTTTTTTTCCTAGGGTTCATAATAGAAATAGACTGCACTGTACTATTTTTCATATGGTACAGTCATATTAAATAAATCAATGACAACAAGGGCAAAACAAACAAAAAGATTAAATGCCAAAATGCCTGGAAAAGGGCAAAGTGAATGAAAAATTAAACTTATTCCATTATTTAAAAAAAATATTTGTTAAACTGGAAGATATTAGTTATAGATGTTTACACTATTTTGCTTTCTTCTGTTTTTTCCCCCTCATAAATTACTTCTCAAGCAACTACAAATTAATGTTGCCAGTGGTATAGCAAAACTGCAAAATGAAGTTTTTAAAAAACTTGTAAAAGTTATTTTTAGGAAAGGAAACAAAACAGAGAGAAGGGAGGGAGGGAGGGAGGGAGGGAGGGAGGGAGGAAGGAAGGAAGGAAGGAAGGAAGGAAGGAAGGAAGGAAGGAAGGAAGGAAGGAAGGAAGGAAGGAAGGAAGGAAGGAAGGAAGGAAAACTTTGTATTTCATACAAATAATTCTGCTTGGTCTATGACAACTGAAAATATGCACTTTCTATATTTATTTTTCAATCAGACTGGCAAGGGTGCTCCTTGTACTGTTCATCCTGTGCTGGCTGTTAGAAAAAAGAGAGGGAAAAGGAATAAAATCAACCAGCATTTTCACTTATACGAAAGGAAAAGGGAATTAGATCAGCTCTGTCCACAAGTATAATATGACCAAATGCCAGATTGGGCGGGGGGAATGGAGTTGGCATTCTACATGCTATGCCCCCAATCTAAGATGGCTGAGGTTGTTTTAGCAGCATGTAATACACTCCACTACTTCCTTACTCTACTTACTCTACTCCCATCCCGTAGGATATCAGTACAGGTAGTCCTCGACTTACAACCACAATTGAGCCCAAAGTTTTTGTTGGTAAGCGAGACATTTGCTAAGTGAGTTTTGCCCCATTTTATAACCTTTCTTGCCACAATGGTTAAGTGAATCACTGCAGTTGTTACTTTAGTAACACGGTTATTAATCCGGCTTCCCCATTGAATTTGCTGGTCAACGTATTGTACACAGACAATATTAATAAGCCTTAGAAAGTTCTGTTACCAGGGTGCAAGCAGAGAATTTCAAAGATCACATTTTCTAGAGTTCTGAATAAAAAATTAATCTATCAACCCTGTTTATCAAAGCAACAGATTATCAGATTATGAGGGAGAGGAGAACCCAGTTCAGGCAGCTGTAGAAAACCAGGACATCAATAACTCATTTGTAAGCAAGGCAGAATGTGTGTACATTAAGAGGTTAACAAAATATTAGCTTGGAGTTGGGTGCTTAAATATCTGCCCGGGACACAGCTGAAGTGAGCCACAGCAAAAGAACCCATGGCAGGATGTGAAATATCTCTGAGAAATGGAGGCTAAAAGCCACAAAGGTCTCCTAGGGTAATAAAAACCCCAGAACGGAAAGATCTAGGTCAGATGACTTTTAAATGGTGTGAGGATGGCCAACTCATGATTTTGTAAGATAACAACACTGAATGGCTTCATATATGTTAAATGGATTATTCTAGAAATGAAATCAAATGCAGCCAGTGCTTTGCAAACCTTTTAGATCTTGGTATTACTTGTATTTTATTATTATTATTATTACAGAAAAGCATGGAGGGGGGAAGGCTACTGCTGGAAGAAGAGGCAATTTTATATATTATGTTTCCTCACTGCCTTCTTGTGTGCTACCTTCACTTCTTTTCCAGAGAGCACCAGAAATCTGCAAGAGGAATTTCAAGTGAATTTAGGGAACTGCTGAAAGAAAGGGAAATAGTGATTAAAACTATTTCTTATTTCCACTTGATGGGGTATCCAATAAATCCCACAGTCAAAAGTCAAGTAAATTGATAATTGGGGTACTTTAGATCCAATGTTTCTTAACTTTAGCAACTAAAATGGGTAAACTTCAACTCACAGAATTCCCCAGCCAGCATCTCTCTCTCTCTCTCTCTCTCTCTCTCTCTCTGTGCATGTTTGTGTGTGTGTGTGTGTGAGAGAGAGAGAGAGAGGGTGGGAGAGAGAGAGAGAGAGAGAGAGAGAGAGAGAGAGAGAGAGAGAGAGAGAGAGAGAGAGAGAATCATGTTGTTGAAGATGCAATGAAATTGATGCTTTATTTAAAAATATGTTTCTTAAGTTTCCAACACTGTCCCCTTGGGGGGAAAAGCCATTATATACATTCTTAGTTGTGAGATTCAGTAATTTTAATAATCAATAATCAATCAATTTCAGAAGTTCATTTATTCTTATCATATGGAAATTGACATCTGAATAAAGAAATTGAGCTTTCTGTACATTGCTTATATCTAAAAGACTTATTGCTTAGTACTGGAAAGATAAATATGTGGCTCTAACTACAGTATGTCTGCAGAATTAAATTTACCAGAAATTGATGAATCAATATCTCATTTTTTTGTATTTAATTAATAAGAAGCAATTCATTAAAAAAAATAAATTTAAGATCATATATCAAGGGTTAATGAATTATGTCTAGCCTGTCCATCACTCAAGAATTTATGAATTTGAGGTGTTGTAAAACAATGGAGACTAATATTGTACTAAACTAAAACAAAACATAAGAGGAAATAATTTACCAATCATAATTATGTTTTGACCTTCACTGGTCTTAATTAAAATGAGCAGATCAGCCAACAGAAGACCTTAATATGATACCATGAGATGTTCCTTCCAATAATCATCCCACCATAGGACACAGGAAAGATTGATTGTACAGCAGAGATCCATCATCCATTCACTGGTTGTATCTAACTCTTCATGGTTCTATTTTTCATCTCTTGGATTGATGTCAGATCATACTGATGAGATTTCAATTTGTACAACGTTAACAAGTGCCAGTCTGGTATAGTGGTTAAAGAAACATGCTGATAACTAGGGACTGTGAGTCCAATCCTACTTTAGGCACAAAGCCAATGGGCTAGTCACTCTCTTTTAGCCCTAAGAAGGAGGGAAGGACAAACGACCTCCAAAAATGCTCTCAAGAAAACTGCAGGATGGTCTAGGTAGTGACCAGGTAGTGTTCCAGGTAGTGACCCGGAGTCAAAACTGACTCAAACATACGCACAGACTCACACATAAACACATAGATAGAAACAGGGCTTTTTTTGCTCAGAACGGAGTTCCGGCACCTTTTTTGGATGGAACCTTGTAGGATAGGCAAGGCGGGTTGTATGACATGTGTGAGTTCCGGCACCTTTTTTTTTTTTTTTTTTACAAAAAAACACTGGATAGAAATAGGTAGAAGACCTTAAGAAGAATCCTTCTATAAAATCAGAGAAAATATTAACCTGTTTCCTCTGATCACCAAGGATTCTTTTTACTCTTGCATTAGGAAAGCAAAGGCTCAGAACGAACAAAGACTTGCAACAGAAATCAAGGATAATAAAAAAAGTTTCTTCCAACATATTAACAAGAAGAAAAAAGTCAAGGAAACTGTAGGTCCACTAAAGAGAGAAGATGCCAAGGAAATAACAGGCAACAGGGAGAAAGCAGAGCTGCTTAATTCATACTTTGCATCAGTCTTCACACAAAAAGAAACTATAGCCCAACATACCAAAATTTGCAAAAGACAAATTAGAAACAAAAATTAAAATAAGCAAGAAAATGGTAAGAGAACACCTATCCGACCTTAAGGAATATAAATCACCGGGACCCAACTGATTACATCCCAGAGTTCTGAAGGAGCTGGCAGATGTTATCTCAGAACCACTCCACCACATCTTTCAAAAATCCTGGAGAACCGGGGACGTACCTGAGGATTGGAAAAGGGCTGATGTGGTTCCCATCTTCAAGAAAGGAAAAAAAACATACCCAGGAAACTACAGACCAATCAGTTTAACATCAAGACCTGGGAAAATCCTAAAAAAGATAATCAAAAAACATCTGCGAAGAACTAGAAGCAAACAAAGTTATAACCAGTAACCAACACGGGTTTGTTAAAAACAGATCATGCCAAACCAATCTTATTTCATTCTTCGACAAAGTGACTAAACGAATAGACCAGCGAAATACTGTGGACATAGTATACTTAGACTTCAGTAAGGCATTTGATAAAGTAGACCAAAACCTACTCCTTGGTAAGCTAGAAAAAGGTGGAATAGACAACATCACCACCAGATGGATCTGTAGCTAGCTAGCAAACAATACTCAACGAGTTGTCCTCAATGACACTACATCCACATGGAGAGAAGTAAGCAGTGGGGTACCACAATGTTCCGTCTTAGGCCCAGTACTCTGCAACATCTTCATAAATGACTTAGATGAGGGAATTGAAGGGGAACTCATCAAATTTGCAGATGACACCAAACTGGCAGGAGTAGTCAACACCCCTGGAGACAAACTCAGGATCCAAAAAGATCTTGACAAACTTGACCAATGGGCCCTATCCAACAAAATGAGTTTCAATGTGGAGAAAAGCAAAGTTTTACATTTAGGCAGGAAAAATCAAAGGTATAGTACAGATTGGGCAAGACCTGGCTTAAAAACAGTAACTGTGAGAGGGACCTTGGAGTCCTAGTGGACAATCACTTAACCACGAGCCAGCAGTGTGCAGCAGCAGCCAAAAAAGCTAATACAATCCTGGGTTGTATAAACAGAGGCATAGAATCAAGATCACATGAGATTTTTAAAAAGAGGCTAGGCAGTCACTTGTCTGAGATGGTATAGGTTCTCCTGCTTGAGCAGGGGGCTGGACTAGAAGGCCTCCAAGGTCCCTTCTAGCTCTATTCTATTCTATTAGAGTGGGATATTGATGAATGTGTGTGAAAAATGTAACAGGACTAGGATTTTGATTATCCAATTATAGCCACAAACTTGACTTTTTTTTAATATATTCCAATCCCCAAGGTCTCACTAATACAAGTTGTCCTCGACTTACAACAATTCATTTAGTGACCATTCAAAGTTACAACAGCACTGAAAGAAGTGACTTATGACCATTTTTCACAGTTACAACTTTTGCATCATCCCCATGATCATGTGATCAAAATTCAGATGCTTGGCAACTGGTTTCACATTTATGAAAGTCGCAGTGTCTCAGGGTCATATGATCCCCCTTTAAGCAAAGTCCATGGGGAAGCCAGATTCATTTAACAATCAGTCTACTAAGTTAACACTGCAGTGATTCACTTAAGAGCTGTGGCAAGAAAGGTTGTAAAATGGGGAAAACTCACTTACCAAATGTCTCACATAACAATAGAAATTTGGGGCTCAATTGTGGTTGTAAGTCAAGGGCTATCTAGAGTGAATATTTTATTTTATTTTAATGAATTATTTGAGCCCCCAAACCAGAGTACAGTACCATAGGATAATGCAAATGCAGAAGACTTACTAAAGTAAATCTCTTGACAATTTACAATAATATGACGCTTTTCAAAACCAATGAATATGTCTCATTTTTTTCTTTTTCTTTTTTTTTTGTGTGTGTGTGGAGGTTCAGTGGAATTTCCAGATGGAAAGTCAAGTTAATCTGTTGTGGTAAAAACAGCCTTTCAGTACCTGAAATATAGACAATAAATCTGTTAGTCTTTAAGTTGCAACAAGTCTCTTTAATGTTTCGATTGGGATGAAGCTGATTTAGAAGTAAGAGTAGTATGATAGTTTTTCTAATACTTTTTGCAAACGTTTGAGCTGGTTGAAACATTTCCTTCTCCATATCTCTTTCTCTCTCTCTCTCTCTCTCTCTCTCTCTCTCTCTCTCTCTCTCTCTCTCTCTGTGTGTGTCTCACACACACACACACACACACACACACACATTGTTTCTTCTTCTTAATTTATCTTAATTGACTCAGAAAATAGAGCCAGGACTTTGGATGGAAACATGTAATTACTTCTTCCAGCAAAACCATTCAAATCAAGTGAATGGAATGAACAAAGGATTATCTGTAGCATTTTTTGTGCTGGCCAAATCCTAAGTCATTCCTATTGTCTAAATAATGACAAGTCATTAGTCAAGGACATTCCTCAACAACCCAACACTCTGTTCTCCCAGTTCACACAAATGCAGGACAAATTGGAGACAGCCAAAGCTAACAGGTAGATTATTTGAAGCTGGAGGAGTTAATGAAAAGGGGATAAAGATGTGGCCTACATTACATTTAAAAGACTTTAGTAGAGGAATAAAGTCACGGCAGATGACAGCGTCTGTCCATCTGCATGGCCAAGCCTGATTTATATTTAAAAGTTTCATAGGAGAACCCCAGGAAATTCTAAGGCTTTGAGTTAAACTTGGGAATAAAAGATATTTTTGAAATAAGGCATCAGCATATATTTCCATGCTGCTGCCAATAAAATTTCATCAACATATCAATGTATTTATTAGAAGCCAAGTGTACCTCATGAATGTCTACGTTTTAGTGGTGTAAAAAAGAGAGTGTTTATCGTATACTTTAATAGTGTTCATTTTGAGTGTTATGAATTGCTTTTGAATAATACTTGGAACTGAACATGTATTCCAAAAGTGAATATTCTTGGCCATCATGCCTGATTTTATGATTTTTGCAGCTGTCTTTAAGCAAACTTCACAGTTGTTAAATGAACCCATTTTTCCCAATGGGCATTTTTTTTGCTGGACACTGGAATTTGCAAAATATTGACAAAAATTGTGGTCATGGGACCACAAAGATGCTGTAAATGAATATAAATACAAGCTGGTTGCTAAGAGCCCAAAAGGCAATCACATGACCACTGTGTATGTTTTTGCACACATGTGTGTGCAGCTGTTGGAACTTCAAAATCTGTGCTTTAGTAGTGCTGGGGATGTTTTCCGTAACTTTGAATGATCATTAAGCAACTAGTCATTAAGTCATGGCGATCACTTAATGACACTATCTATTTTATTTCTTTCTTTGTTCTACTGCAATCCTAACAGATACAGACAAAAACAAAGTAGAACTTAGGGCGTCAATTATCCTTTTATCAATTATTAATCATACATTGAATAATCAGAGACCATACAAGCCATTAGACCTTGACAAAAATCTAGTCAAAACCAGCTAATGAGTACTGTATGTCTTTTTTTATGGAAAGGGAATTATGAGTCTAAGAGAGAAACAGCTCATTTGCACAATTCATTTTTTTTTTAGTTTTTTTTTTTTTGCAAGAGTCAGAAGCACTAAAAAAAAAAAAAAGGTTATGTGAAGATCTACCACAGATGTTCAACACTTTGGATTTGAAGATAAAAAGATGCTTTGGAATGGATGTGAACATGTCTGCCGTTGCCTTCTTAAGAAACTGCATCTTTTCCTAATTCACATGGAATGGTCTCTGAAGCACAACACTAGGGCCATATCCTTATTTCAGACACCTATGTTCCTGGGACTACACAATCTTGGTGTCAACCCTAGAAAAGACATAGGTCCCTTAAGGAGAACTGTGAACCAGAAGCTGAATTCATATACAAGTAGTCCTCAATTTACAACTTTTCATTTAGTGATTGTTCGATGTTACAACAGCACTAAAAAAGTGATCTACAGCCAATCCTCACACTTTCAACATTACAGCATTCCCACAATCATGTGATCAAAATTTGGTGTTTGGCAACTGGCTTGTATTCACAAAGATGGCAGCATCCTGGGTCGTGCGATTGCCCTTGTGACCTTTCCATTCGGCTTCCGACAAGCAAGTCAATGGGGGAAACGGGATTCACTTAACAATCAGATGATTCATTTAACAACCACATCGGGTCATTTAATGACGATGGCAAAAAAGATTGTAAAATTGTGTGTGCTTGATTCACTTAACAGCTGCCTTGCTTAGTAATGGAAATTCTGATCCCATTTGTGGTCATTAATTAAGGACTACACAAGTATTCACAAGTGAGTCTATTTTATTACAAAGGTGTGGGGGGGAAACCATGTTTATTTTGTAGGTGGTCTGTAGTTGGATCAAAGATAATATCCAATATCTCAGGGGCTGCCACAGAGAAGAGGGAGTCAAGCTATTTTCCAAAGCGCCTAAGGCAGACAAGAAGCAACAGATGGAAACTATCAAGGAAGGAGCAACCTAGAACTAAGGAGAACTTCCTGACAGTTAGAACAATTAACCAGTGGAACAACCTGCCTCAGAACTGAATGCTCCAACACTGGAAGTTTTTAGAGAAACTGGACAGCCCATTTGTTCGAAATGGTATAGGGTTTACCTGCCTGAGCAGGGGTTGGACTTGATGACCTCCAAGGTCCCTTCCAACTTTTATTATTATTTATTATTATTATTATTATTATTATTATTATTATTATTATTATTATTTATTATTATATTATTATATATTATTATTAATTATTATATTATTTTATTATTATATTATTATTATTATTATTATTATATTATTATTATTATTATTATTATTATTATTATTATTATAAATACAGGTATTTCTTGCTATGGAATAATCAAAGTGCAACATAGTTCAGGAATTTCTCAAATAGCAACTTTCTTTGACTGGATGCAAGGTCAGAATTCACTAGAAGAAGAATGCTGGGAATCTCAACATCGTTCAGTCCTTTCATTTTCTCACTTTCTACAAGTTTGAAGATTTTTGATTACTTTATCCATGACAGCCAAGCACCAGAGAGAAGCAAAACTGGAATACCAGAAACTGCCAACCTGCCTGTTGCCCAAGGCAGCATAGAATTTCCTTCTTCCATTCGTATCTTTTTAACAGTGAGTAAAATTGTGTGTGTTTCTGTGTGTGTCTGCGTGTAACTTTGTGTCTTTGTGATTTCCCTGAATGTCCACTGCTAAAGTGATGTTGTTATTTGCCTAAGATTTTGTACATGCAGCAGACAGAAAAACAAGGGAAGAGATTTTGGGGGGAAAATGTATCTGTTTATTAATATCCTATCAATGTGACATATCCTAATAAGTTGATATGAAGGTTGTGTTGAAAGATGTTTTTTCCTAGATTTATTTATATTACAAAACCTGGCAATTATATTTTGGAGGGTTTTTTTATTGCCTACCTTCTCCCCATTTATGTTTCCTTTTTCTTTAATAAATCTGATATTTGGTGATACAATCTCTCAAGGTCTTCCCTTCCCCATCTCTTCCCTTCCTTTTCCTTCCCTTCCCTTCCCTTCCCCTTCCTCTTCCCTTCTCACTTCCCTTTGCTTCGTTTCGCTTTCCTACCCTTCCCTCACCCCTTCCCTTCCACCTTCCTCTTCCCCCTTCCCTTCACCTCACTTTCCTGACCTTCCCCAACTCCTTCCCTTCCCTTCCTCTTCCTCTTTCCCCTTCTCTTCCCCTCACTTCCCTACCCTTCCCCACTCCTTCCCTTCCTCTTCCTCTTCTCCCTTCCCTTCACCTCCCTTCCCTTCTCTTCCCTTCCCCTTCCTCTTCCCTCTTCCCTCTTCCCACTTCCCTCTTCCCTCTTCCCTTCCCCCTTCCTCTTCCTATTCACCTTTCTCTTCCCTTCATTTCACTTCCCTACCCTTCCTCCCCCCTTCCCTCCCCCCTTCCCCCTTTCCCTTCTCCTTCCTCTTCTCCTTCCCTTCCCTTCCCTTCCCTTCCCTTCCCTTCCCTTCCTTTCCCTTCCCTTGAAGTATACATGTTTTATCTATTGCTTTCTGGATAATTGCTATAGGAAGATGGGGAATCAATTACATTTATAAATGATCCAATTTGGTTTACAGGAAATTAATTTTAATCAGTATTATTTTATTCAATTAATATATCTGTCCTGACCCTATAATTTTTTTAAAACCTAAAGTACTGAAGGTTCTGGAAGGTCTAAACAATATACAGACAATACGTTACATTCAGACAATCGTTGGAAGGAGGGGGGAGCTCTCCAGGACTGGTTTTGCCTGAAGCTGTAAACACCATGTGTGGAAATAAAACGCTGCATAAAACAATGCTTCAATTCATTTCTGTCTATCCATGCTGCTAGAACTGGGCTACACAAGTCCATAAGATCACTAGGTGGCAGTTAAAAGATACAGCAACTCTAACTCTTTGCTGCCCTAATACCTATTTTTTGTTGGGGCATTTTGAAAAAAACAACAACCTTAAATTCAGTTTTTCTTTTTTTTAAAATAGGTACAGAGTATTTCAGAGAGAACTTTGAGTGCTTGGAGACTGTGTAGAATCCTTGGACTAAGTGGTTCACCTCAAATATAGTTAGACAGTTGATGTCTCCCACACTAGAGGGGTGATAGATGCTCATGCTTTTTAATGCTTCTATCTTGCAAAGATCCTTCCATTTACTTACAAAATGCAACATGGACAAAACAATGCTAAACCTCTAAATTTTAAAAGAAAATCCCCCAGCTAGAGGTGCATCCGAGATTTTAAAGACCTCCTCTACATCCAAGGTATGCTGATGAAAATATCAAGATGGAATTGGTAACCCAAAGCATACATTAACTCTTAAAGATTAAAAAAATATATACTGATGTATCTAGCTGTTTTTGTTTCCTGTCTGAGCAGTACCACAAATGGAGTGTGAATGATATAAAATGTTTTCAGAATTTTTCATATTTTAAAAGTGAACTTAACTGGGGCCTCTTGACTTGGCCAAGTACATTTTGGTTCATTCTTTTCTTTTCTTTTTTCTTTTACATATGCTTGGGAAGCCACAGACCTTCCAGTGAGGATTAATTCTGTAGCTCACATATGCAATCACACCGAAATATAAATTTCAGGGACGGGGAAAGGAGAAGCACATGACAAAACCCTACGTTGTGATACTGTACTCATTTCATTGGATACATGGAGCATAAAACTATGATATGAATTAAAAGTGATATGAAAGTGGCAGGGATAAAGGAGGGGAACACAGAGTAATTAGAAGCAGATGAAGGTTATATATAAAACAGACTACAAGTATCTTTATCGTTTAACAATTATATTACATTAAAAATAGTTTTCTGAGGCCTTCTGAAATAACCCAAAACTACTCAATGTATGTGTTCACATTTGCTATCCCCAAATCAACATAAATGAATGCTCAATCTGGGTTGAGTTTGACACAAGATTGTCTTGACCTTTTCAGAGCTCATGAGTCGATCCTGCTAGGTTCAGTCTCCGGCATCTTCAAAAGATTACACTCCATTTCCCCAAAATAAGTGAATTAACACTACTACTCTCCATCTTTTATGCTCAGCCATTAAATCCCATGAGTGAACCACTAGTCCATTCCCGTTTTCTGAATAGAATAGAATAGAATAGAATAGAAGCTTGAAGGGGCCTTGGGGGGTCTTCTAGTCCAGCCCCCTGCTCAAGCAGGAGAACCTATACCGTTTCAGACAAGTGACTGTCTAGTCTCTTCTTAAAAACTTCATAATTATAACCACATCCAAGCTATTGATAAGATAATTCCAATGAAGGCTGGGTAAAAACAGAATAGTATTACCCTGTGCTCAATGTACAATTTCTAATGTATTTGCTTTAGCAACTTAACCAATAGATATTTTTTTTCCCTCCCCCTTTGGCATAAGGCACATTTACCGCAGCTTTGGAAATTGTAGTACTATATAACCTACTGGAATATTTGATTACTTAGACAATGCAACTTCCATATGAATGATATCTGATTTTAGCACTATGTATAAATAAGAACTGCCCTGCAATTACAATCTGACTTCCTTCACCATGGCTGATATCCTAAGACTGAAAGGACCCCAGTGAGTGAAGAAAAACAACCTATTTCCTGCAAACTTTCCTGCTGAATAATTACTTCCTCTGTTTATCTGATGTGTGTTTCCTGTGACCTATTTCCATGTGTTTCACCCTTGCTAGTGCTTCTTATGGACCCAGTGAAAAGTAAACCTTTGTGTTAGAAACTGGAAAATTTCCCTGCATATTTCCTATTGCTATCTTAGATTTTGCAGAAGATTGAATAGACATAGAATCAAAGATCCTGTTAGATTTCTTTCCCTTGCTGATAATCAATCTGCGGAAAGGCAACCACATTCCTCCCTTTCAAATTAAATTTGGCTGCCCTATATATAATAAATTGTACAACCTTTCCTATTTTGTAGTTAAAGTATGTTTATTTTAGTATGGTCAGTAATGTAGCTAAAATGAAGAAATACCTCAACAAAAATGACAATAATGGAATATATTTGTATTGCACAATTTGCAGCTATTGATATGTATAGCTAAACGTATCAATTGTTTCATAGAAATACAATAATATAAAACAGAATAACAGAGTTGGAAGGGACCTTGGAGGTCTTCTAGCCCAACCTCCTGCTCAAGGAGGAAACCTTATACCATTTAAGACAAATGGTTGTCCAGTCTCTTCTTAAAAACCTCCAGTGATGAAGCAGCCACAACTTCTGGAGGCAGGTTGTTCCACTAATTAATTGTTCTAACTGTCAGGAAATTTCTTCTTAGTTCTAGGTTGGTTCTCTCCTTGGTTAGTTTCCATCCATTGCTTCTTTTCCTGCCTTCTCACTATATCTCACCATAGTAGATAAGACTGTGAGTTGTTTTCCTGATCAGCTTGATGTGCACTTAGTACACTAGCTGTTCACGAACATCTTCAAAAGTTCCCTGCATGATTACACTCAGACAACCTTTTAAGCATTTTCAGACCAAGAAAGGAGACACTGCCCAACTGTATACAAGACTTAAATAACAAATCTTTAACATTCGGAAACAATCTACAAGTCTTGAAGTCTTCAGAAATTTGGGAGGCCTACAAACATTTGGATTCTGGGATGTGAAACAACCCCTTCTTAATGGTTTCTGAAAGACAGAAAAACTGGTCAACCTAGGAATAAAACTTCATGTAGTATACGTCGCCACATTACTCAAAAGTTTCACAAAACAAATCAAACATCAATGCTGTCTTCTCCATGTGAAATAAAAACACAATAAAATCAATGTTCCATAGGGAAACAAAATCTGGGTGATAAAAGAAAGAAAGAAATGGACTGTTCTAACAGAATCATGTTCTGCTATTCTCCTCACTGTATTTGCATTCTTCTCTTGAGTGTATCTTCAGCACCATTTTAGGTTTTGATAGTCAATAAACAAAACTGTGTAGAGATTTTACAAGTCAAATGGTAGTTACTGGAAAACTTGGGAACTATTCCTCTTTATGGTCCAGAAGCAGTGAAAGACAAAAAGAGGGAGAAGTTACATTGAATTGGTCTTGCATCTTAGATTTTCTTTATCTCATTCCTCACCTTCCAGACTCCCATATTTTCAGGATGTTCAGCGAGCTGAAACAAGAATATGCTACTTTTTTGTGTGTGGTAGTGTAAATGGTGTGTAACAGCTTCCCAATAAAGAGCCAGGTTGGCTTAGTGTTAAGGCATCAGGCTAGAAAGTGGGAGGCTGTGAATTCTAGTCCTGCTTTAGCCATGAAAGCTAGCTGGATGATTTTTGGACCAGCCATACTCTCTCAGTCCGACTCATCTCACAGGGGGTCGTTGTGGGGAAAAAAGGAGGAAGAAGGTATGTTGGATATGTTCACTGCCAAGTTACAAGTAGTCCTTGAGTTACAACCATTCATTTAGTGACTGTTCAAAATTACAACAGCACTGAATGACATAACTATTTTTCACACTTTCCACATGACCGTTCAGCATCCCCATGGTCATGTGATCAAAATTTGGATGTTTGGCAACTGGCTCATACTTATGATGGTTGCAATGTCCTTGGGTCATGTGATCACCTTTTGCAACCTTCTGACAAGCAATGTCAATGGGGAACCCAGATTCACTTAACAACGGTGTTACTAACTTAGCCTCTGCAGTGATTCACTGAACAACTGGGCCAAGTAAGGTCATAAAATGGAGCAAAACTTACTTAATGACTGTGTCACTTAGCAACAGAAATTTTGGGCTCAACTGTGAACGTAGGTATTTGTAATAATAATAAAGATGGGATATAAATAAATAAATAAATAAAATAAATACTCAGCTCCTGTTTGCTGAAATTTTGGAAACTGTTTAAGATGGAATTGTTTCAGAGAGCTTACTCCTGAACTTTTTTTATAAATAAAATAAATAAAAAAATATTTTTAAATTTTTAAATAAATAAAAATAATAATTTTATTGCTTCCATTTTTGCGTTTTTAATTGATTTTGCATGTTAATTTCTTGTGTGGTATTAAGTGCTACCATGAATGTTTTCAATCATTCTACTATATTCCATGTAAGTTGCCAAGAGTCTGTTAAACTGCAGTAGGCTAAAATGTGTTTAAAACAAAAAAAAATAAAATAAAATAAAAAAACTTTTATAGTTGTTTATACAGACTCAGAGAGGTAGCTAGAAGACATGTAGATATTCAAATTTCTTTTTCTTCTTTTCGCAGACCTAGCTATTGATGTGGCTCCTGGAAAAATTCTAGAAGCCGTGTTTCTCTTCCTTATTTTCATGAGAGTTCGGTTATTTTGTAGGTAGTTTTTAACTCACGTCTTTTCAGCCTTTTAAAATTAAGTTTGACACTGTACTGGGCATACATACATCTTCACTGCTTTTTCGATTGCACAAGATGTTGAAAGTGGTGTTTTTACATTGCGGCAGCATAACGACTGTGCATCTTATGCCAAGGAATGTGGCAGGTAACCACAAGATATCATTCTGGCAATTACAGAGCAGATATTTTTAGAATCTGGGTGGATAGAATGGCATTTTTCTATCCCCTGTTAAAATTGCCCTTCCATTTTGCCCAGAATGTCTCAACTGGCCATTAAAACCATTCTCGAAAATAGTGTCTGTAAAAGCATTTTGGACAGACAGTTTCAGATGTATTAAATATATTTATTTGAATTGAATAAGGTTTCATTAGGACTAGGGATGACATGATAGCAGTGTTCCAATATTTGAGGGGCTCCCACAAAGAAGAGGGGGGCGTGTCAACCTATTTTCCAAAATACCAGAAGGCAAGGCAAGAAGCAAAGGATGGAAACTAGTCGTGGGTGCTTCATTACTAGAGGCTTTTAAGAAGAGACTAGACTAGATAGCCATTTGTTTGAAATGATATATGGTCTCCTACGAGCAGAGAGCTGGACTAGAAGATCTCTTTCTAACTCTGTTATTCTGTTCTGTTCATTATTTCATTAATGCATTGATCTATCTATGGAAATAAACTTACTTTTTTTGCAAAACACTGTTAAAGGGGGAACAAATGCCCCTTTATACATTGCTAAAAACATTTTAATTTAATTTTTAAAATTAAAATGATTATTTATTAAACTAAATTAAACAGTGATATAACTGTAAGAGCTGCATTACCTTTGAATAAAAAAAAAACTATGCAAAGTTGAAAAAAACCTGACTACATAAATTATATATTTAAAGAAGAAAACTTAAAGAAGAAAAATTATATCAGGCTTTTAAAATTGTACAACTTTTCTTCAGTGTCAACTTTGTGATCTAATTTTTAAATAATGAATCAAACGTAGCATGTGTTTTTTTCTGGTCTTGTATTTTCATTGTGCAAACCAGATTTTAAGTAGAGAAATGAGAAACTCTGTTAAGCCAAATTTGTCACCTAGGACAAAGATATTCTTTCATGCAAACATAACCATCTTTTTTCATAACAGTTTAAGCTTGATACACCCAATGTTCTTCATAGATTTGAAAGTTCTAGAACTTGGAGATATAGTATAACCTGACATTAATATTATTACCCTTAGGTGTTTTCCAGGAACCAAGAACTGTGATGGTGCAGTGGTTAGAATGCAGTATTACTGGCTAACTCTGCTGACTGCCAGCAGTTTGATCCTGACTGACTCAAGATTGACTCAGCCTTCCATCCTTCCGACGCTGGCAAAATGCTTTTGTTTGGAGCAAAAGAGGGCTGTAAAGCACTGTGGAGGGGTATATAAATCTAAGTGCTATTGCTAACCTGTTTCACTAAAGTAATAATCATTGCTAACCATACTTCAAAGTCCACATTTTGGATAGAGAAGGCCGCTGGTTTAAAAAAGGGGTCAAAGAGGCCATCTTTGTCAAAATTGAACAGCCCTCTCTCAACACAGGGGGAGGGATCTGACATCATCTATCTCCAGTCTATAATACAGTCCTTTCAACAGTTCCAAGAGGGCTCTACACCCATTTGCACTACTCAGGTGACCCTGATGACAGAGATAAACCTCCAGTGGCCTCAATGACTCTCTAAAAGAATGCAAATGACCAGCTGAATGCAAGGAATATAAATCCTTCCATTCCCCGCCATCCAGTCACAGCTGAAGAAGCTTCTTGGATGAGAAGCGAAATGTCTTCAAAGAAAAAGAAGAAAGTACAGTTGCCTCTTGAAAAAGCATCTTTGGGATAAGGATTGCAGAGATCATTTAGCTTTCCAGACGATATTTTTGGTGAGACTCTCTGCCTTATGTCATATCAATTTACCACTTGAAAACAGAATCATGAATATAGCCCCGATAGTAAAATGCTACTCTAATTTGTTGGTTTATTTCAGAATGAAAGGATTGCTATGATAAAAGACTAGTGACGTTTTCTTTTCAGAGTGGGGAAAAAGGAAAAGGTGTTATGTGTTCAGGCCATCTGGTTTCTGTTTTCAGAGTTTCTATATTTTTAGATGTCATTATATTGCAGAAATAATTTCCTGGAGAACAAATGGCATGATTGTGCAACCAAAATGGTGTGACCATAAGGATAATTGATTATAGGTTCCTGACCAAATGCTTCTAAATTTAGTTGTTTCTAGACTTACTGTAAATTTTAATTACTTTGAAAATAGGCCAGTTAAAAGTAAAAACATTACAGATTCCCCAATGGCTTCTCCATGGAAATTAAGCTCCATGTATATTATTGAAATGGTAAACACATCATCTAGGAGAGTATTTCACTGACTCTGGGGAAATATCTTCTCAAGTAATTATGCATATGATTCCTCTACCCAAATGAAATTTGCTCAGCTCATTTTGAAGGATCTGCAAAAAAGCTAAGCCATGTTGGGTGTTGTTAATAGAAGGATGAGGTGCCATGAAGAGCCAATTTGGCCTAGTGGATAAGGCACCAGAATAGAAGCTCATGTGATATTTCTGCTTTGCTAGCAATACTGATAGCCATTTTGTGTTATTAAAGATGGTGATTATGAGTTATAAAGTATAGGACTTAGTTATCTAAGAAGCTACCTATGGTATCTGTCTGGGTGATTCGGGCTATTAGAGTTGATTTCTTTAATTAGCCAATCTTCCTTATTGAAGCATATCCAAAATCTCTGGTCAGTCTGTTTGACTCCTGTACTGTTCATTCTTCATCTGAGGAGCCAGTTCCCATGATCTTGTTGCCAAAAGATTGGGAGCAGGACCACTGATTTTAGCCTGATCTCAGTGGTGACACTGAGTTGTGGATAGTCCTGTCAGCAGAAGAATTATTTCTTTTTCTCATCTTCCAAGCACGCAAGGAAGTAAAAATGATTTTTCAAAAATGTTTGGACATGGTTTCAGCAGGGTCTAACTTCAAAAGTGGAGTTTACTGAAAAATCTGAGTTATGTTTGGAGCCTTCCTTGCATAAATCAGAAACAATCCTCAATTTCCCCAAGTGACACCATTCTTTTTTTGCTTTGCTAAGATGGTCTGTAGCTAAACATATGCACACATGTACACACCCAATGGTATGTAAGCATCCATGTTTATACCTATATTCAAACTTGGCATTGATGTGTAATCCAGGAACATATAAAGTTTGAACATTGATACGTCTCCTTCTCTTATATCAGTATTTTGTGCCTTGATGCATGGGGCTCTCACATTTGTTGAAGTCATGTTGAAGCCACAGGAACCTTGGGAGGAAATGATCATGCAATATTGGAATTCAACATTAGGGAAGCACAAGCAATAGAACACAGTCAAACTAGAGTCTTGGACTTTAAGAGAGCTAATTTCAATAAACTTAGAGAGGGCTTGGGAAGGATCCCATGGATGAGAATCCTCAAGGGGGAAAAAACTCAAGAAGCTTGGGAAATTTTGAAAAGTGAGATAACAAAAGCCCAGTCTAGCACAATACCAACAAAGAGGAAAAATAACAGCTCTCAAAAGAAACCAGCATGGCTGCATAAAGAGCTCTCTGATAAATTGAAAGATAAAAAGGACATGTATAGAAAGTGGAAAGAGGGGAACATAACTAAGTCAGAATATCAGCAAATAGCCCGAGCCTGCAAATATGAAGTGAGGAAAGCTAAGGCTCAAAATGAACTAAGGCTTGCGACCAAAGTCAAAAATAACAAAAAAAAGCTTCTTTCAACATGTAAAAAACAAGAAAAAAGTAAAGGAAATGATTGGTCCATTAGTGGGTGAAAGTGGCAAGAAGGTGACAAGCAACAGGGAGAAAGCAGAACTATTTAACTCGTTTTTTGCATCTGTCTTTACACAAAGGGAAAAAACAGACCAACCTACCAAAAATAGTGCCATAAAAAATAGAATAGAAACGCAAGTTAAGATAGGCAAGAAAATGGTAAGTGAGCACCTGTCCAGCCTAGACGAGTTCAAATCACCAGGACCAGATGGATTACACCCCAGGGTTCTCAAGGAACTGGCAGATGTGATCTCAGAACCATTGAACTATATTTTTCAAAGATCTTGGAGCACTGGGGAACTACCGGAGGACTGGAAAAGAGCTGATGTAGTTCCCATCTTCAAAAAAGGAAAAGAAAAACGGATCCAGAAAATTACAGACCTATCAGCCTGACCTCAATACCTGGGAAAATTCTGGAAAAGATAATCAAACAACGAATCAGCGAACACCTACAGGCAAACAAAGTCATTACTAAAAGCCAACATGGGTTTGTCAAAAACAGATCATGCCAGACAAATCTTATTGCATTCTTTGACCAGGTGACAAAATTAGTGGACCAGAGGAATGCTGTGGATATAATTTACTTGGACTTCAGTAAGGCATTTGACAAAGTAGATCACAACCAACTACTTGATAAGATAGAAAAATGTGGGTTAGACAGCATCACCACCAGATGGATTCGTAGCTGGCTGACCGGCCATACTCAGCGTGTGGTCCTCAATGGAACCACATCTACATGGAGGGAAGTGTGTAGTGGAGTGCCCCAGGGCTCTGTTCTGGGCCCAGTGCTCTTCAACATCTTCATCAATGATTTGGACGAGGGGATAGATGGGGAAATCATCAAATTTGCAGACAAAACCAAGCTGGCAGGAATAGCCAACACTCCAGAAGACAGGCTTAAGATACAGGAGGATCTGGACAGACTTGAACACTGGGCACTATCTAACAAAATGAAATTCAATGGTGAAAAAAGTAAGGTT